>JASHHO010000069.1:0-55093 GCA_039763685.1 Aspergillus micronesiensis | reverse complement strand
TAACCCTTACCCTAACCCAACCCTAACCCTAACCCAACCTAACCCTACCCTAACCCTAACCCTAACCCTACCCTGCGAACCCTACCCAACCATTCGATTCATTCAAAAATTCTCTAGGGTTTGGAAAGAGCCCCTAGGACCTAGAGTCCTAGTTTTTTGCATGTCAAAACGATTGGTTGAGCAGATTCATAAAGAAAATGATCTAATTACTAATTATTTTCATGCAGACCTGCCTGAGGCCACTAAGCAGACAGAATTAAAGGATTTTCTTCAAAATAAATCCGGAATTCTAATTGCTACTGGGGCTATTGGTGCAGGGTTTGACTTTCCTAGGATTGACCTAGTAATTCATCTGCAGGGGGCCTATAGTTTTACTGATTTTATGCAAGAATCAGGGCGAGCGAGTAGGTCCCCTAGTCAGAAGGGGGTTTCCTACTGCCTTATTCAGGAGGCAGATCGAATGCCTAGAGCTAGTGATAGCCAGGAAAGGCAACTTTTCAGGGCTTATCTAAATGAAGCCCTATGCCGCGACGACCAATTTCTAGGGTATTCAATGATTCCTCTATTGAAACCTGCCTTTTCTATCCTACCTGGGAGCCCTGTGATCTATGCCTAGAGAGGCAGAGACAGCAAACTAAGGTTCAAAGAGGATTCAGCAGTTTAATCAAAAGACTCAGAAGACTACTCAAACCCTAGTAGATGGTCTTACTAGGTGGTCTAAAAGTCAATGTATTTACTGCTTTTTCTATGAAAGGTCTTCTAGTAAGTTTTTCTACCCTATTATTCTATTATTCTATTTAACTAATATATATATAGATCACCCTGGTGGTAGCTGTCTAGAAAAGGACTTCTTATTTTCTACATGGCAACATATGCAGAATAAGCTTAAATTTCAAAAGGATTCCTGCTGCTTTACCTGCCTACTTCCTACTAGGGTATGCAAGTCCTTACTAGAGGAGGAGAATAGTGAAAAATGTATATTTTCTACTATTCTACCAGCTCTATTTGCTCTATTTGCTAGGAATGATCAGGGGGTTTATCCTATTACTCTAGAGGCTTTAGGGGATAAATATCCTAGACTTTCAGCCCTAGGAAGAGCTCAGAAATTACTAGAGTGGGAATAGGGGAATCTAGATACTAAGCAGGTTCTAGGGATTAAGGTCTTTCAGCATTTCCTTCAGTCTATAGAATAGATATATAGGGTTTAGCTAGGTTTTTTTAATTTATTTCTTTTTTCTTTTTTTTTTTCTTAAAAAGGGTTATAAATATAAAAGAACTATATATAATATATATATATTATATCAGCCTTTTTAATAGATAGATATATCCTTATTATAATAAAGGGTATATTTCTTCTTTTTCTTAGGGTTATAACTAGGGTTAACTTAGAATAAGACAATCTATATAGAGATTTATATAGGGACTCCCTTAAATACTAACCCTAGATGTTAAGACTTAAGAGTAATATAAAAAAAAGTATTATTAATTATAGGTATATATATATAGAAAAGAATTAATAAAATAAAAAATATAGATCTTATATATTTAATATATATTATTCCTATAAAGCCTACCTATAATGAAATACTTTCTCTAGTCTATAGAATACCTAGATATACTCTTAATAAGATATATAATATATTTCTACTCTTTCTTAGGGTTATAACTAGGATTAACCTAGAGTAAGATAATCTATATAGAAATTTATATAGAAACTCTCTTAAATACTAACCCTAGATGTTAACACCTAAGAGTAATATAAAAAAATATTATTAATTTTATATAATATATATATAGTAGTATATAGTTGGGTGATAGATAGGTAGTAGCTTAGGGAAACTTCTTCTGCTCCTAGAGGAACTTCTCCTGCTCCTACAGGAACTTCCCCTGGTAGAAAACCTAGGCGGTATCCTAAAAGGGTATTAGTATATCTACTACCTCCGCCTTGGTATACCCAACAAAACTTCCTAGGGTAGAGACCTCCTTTACCCAAGTCCTTCAACCTTTATAAAAATAAAAGTTATTAAGTATATAGATAGTTTAAATAGTTATATATATCTTAGAACTTACCGTATCTTCATATCTCTAAAACTGACTGAGTTTTGGGGTGGGTGTATACTAGACGAACCCACCCCTAGAAGTAGTTTAGTGCTATCCTGCCAAGACCGCAGTTTACTATACAACCTAGGGGGTGGGTGCGTCGGTCGCTAGTATTAGGCTTCAGAGTAGAATATAATAAATAGATATATAGAACTAACCTTATCTAAGGCTTACTTAAGACTATACTAGACTATAAGAAAATACTTTATAAGTAGGACGCGAATTTAAATTATAAACTATTATCCCTTATATTACCTATCTAATATACCCTTATTCCTATATTTAGTATTTTTTCCTTGCTTGTTATTATAGATCACAACTTTTTTTGCCCGGGGTGTTATCATAGTTATATATATTATAGTATTCCTGGCCTCTATGGTCTACTATACTAGTAGTTATAGTATATATAGTTTGGTATACTATACATCCTTAACTCTGCTCGGAAACCTACTTAGCTAGTAATTAATTAAACCTTATGACTTTATATAAGAATCCATAATATTATTAGACTATTAATAGACTAACTTTAAACCCATATATCAATTTAATAAAAATAGATAAAACTAACTAGAGACTAGATATAGATTCCTAGGCCTAGGATCTATCTATAAATACTTATAGGGGGCTATAGTCCTACTTTTAGGTAGTTATCTATACCATAATTTTTCCTACTAAAATATCCAGCGGGTGGACAGTCATATAAAATAGATCATCTAATAATGAAGTGGTAGGAGAGCTAACTAGCAAATTTTTAGTCCCATAGCACCCTAAGGGCGAACAGGAATTCTACTCAGAAATCTATCCTGGACTAATGATCCCTACTTAAACCCTGAAAAGTCTCGGCTAATTAGTAGTAATACTGCACCTAATCCTATTAACCTGGAATAGCATCCATTACCCCCTATGGGTTAGGGTAATATATAGGACCCCAGGGATCTAGATATCCTAGTAATACTATAGTCCCAAAGCCTAGACTATAAATATAGTAGTCTATTAATCTAGGGCCTACTAATTTAAACCATACTTTACATACTATAAAGGAGTAAATACCCACCTTACTACCTACTAATTTATAGCTAGTAGGGCTTGTTATTTCACCCCTAGTAGGTTAGGGTAGAGTATAGGATGTAAACTTTCTTACTATCTAGGCTAGATCTACTACCTAGATATATTCTAATGGAGTAATTATATGCTTATAATTATGTATCTTGCTCTTAAGTAACCTGAAATTCCTCCTAGTAGAAGAGCTATTCTATAGGATATCCTAGTGTCTAGTTAGTAAGGTATACACTTTTTACTAGGGTTAAGGAGGGAGAGCTCACTATAATTTATAGAATTATTAATTCCTAGCTTAATTGTCTGTAGAGTCCGTGTCACCATAGGTAGGATAATAAGTATAGCTAATAGTCTACTATACCCTAGTAGGCTCGGTGGGCTTAGTGATAGGAGTAATAATGATAGACTCAGGGTAATTATTATATAGAGACGCCTGATTATGCTTAAGGGCTAGTATATAGTGTACTCTAAGCTTTACTTACTGTAGCCGGTACTAATTATTTATAAAGGGGCTAAGCAAGAGGACTAAAATAAAAGATATAGTTTTATTTATAAGGTCTATAAGTAGATAGAGAATAGGATAAGTCCCCTAATATATTACTTATTACTCTGATATGTTGGCTAATAGAAAGGGTACTATAGTAGTCTAGTAGGTTTCATAGACGGGCTAGCTAGGGGATAGTATAGCAGAAATAAGAATAGCAGAGTAAGATCACTATAATAAGGGTTATAGGAAGGCGATACATAAAGATAATCTAGATAGACTTAAATAAAGATACTTTAATACTTTATCAATGCCTTCTTTAATTTAAACAATCCGGGGCGTATTAAAGAAAAAAAGAGGATTACTTACTCTAGAGAAGATATTTTAATACTTTACTAATGTCTTCCTCTAGTTTAATATTCGGAGGGCGTAGAGAGAAGTAATAGTAATAATAATAAGAGTAATAAAGAGGGATAAAGAGGGAAAGAGATAAGGAGAGAGAGAGGAGGAAAGAAGAAGAGGAGAGAGGAGAAGAGAGAGAGGAGAGAAGGAGAGGAGGAGAGGAGGAAAGGAGGAGAGGAGAGGAGGAGAGAAGGAGAGGAGGAGGAGGAGAGGAGGAGAGAAGGAGAGGAGGAGAGGAGGAGAGGAGGAGAGAGAAGAGGAAAGAAGAGAGAGAAGGGGTAGAGACTTAGAGAAAGAAGAGAGGAGAATAAAGAGGAATTTATATATCTTAATAAAGATATATACTTTAATACTTTACTAATACCTTTTATAACTTTAATAATTAGATGGCGTGTAGAGGAATCCCCTAGGAAAGGCTTCCTTAGTATTATCCTATAGAGTAATGTATTATACTAACTCCTACCTAAAGAAAATATTAAGTGAGCCTATATAGAGGAATTATTTTATAGCACCCCTAAAGTCCTTAGGAAAGGCTTCCTCAGCATCTCCCTACCTAAAGAAAATATTAAGGGAATCTATTAATACTAAAGAAAGAAGCCGAAATATTTATATAATTAAACTATAAGATAGAGTATAGAGTAAGAGTATAAAGAGAGTTATATTTTTTAGAGGAGTTCTATTTTGCCTACTTTTTTTTCTTAGGGTTATTCTGCTCTGTCTTCTTCCCTGGTCTATCCTTTAATGTATCTATCTTTCCCTTATTATTCTTATTTTTTTGCTATCCTCTTGTTCTTATCTATCTTTTCCTTATTATTTCTGTTATCCCCCTTGTCCTCTAGATACTGGTGGTTGATATTAGCTAGTTTATGTATACAAGAACTTGCCTTTATAGTATAGATTAAGGCCTTAACTATGTCCTCTAGAGAGAGGCGTTAGTCCTTAGGAATAAAGTCTATAGGGGTATAATAAATCTTACTAATAGTATTATCCTTATTATAGACCTATATACTAATATTAAAGCTTAGCGCCAAACTATCTCTAGTTATATTTAGGATATCGGTAAATATATTCTAATTTAGGGTGGCTATAAGGTTGGGAATAGCCTTAGTAAGGTTCTTAGCAAAGGTACTATATATTAAAGCTATCTAATATAATATAGTTATAGATTTTGATAGTTTGGGTCTGCCTTATATAGCTTACTTGCCTAATGGCTTACTGCTTAAGGGGGTCGGATGTAGGGGTATTAAAGAGGTATACATTCTAATAAAGATCCTGAAGGTTCAAACCTACTATATTAACATAATAGAAGTAGATTAAGACTATATATTTATCTACCTTAGTTATAAAGTCTTGTACTAGCTTAATATACTCCTTAGAGTTGAGATTGGAATGAAAGACCCAACAGTTAATATAGGCATAATAGAGAGTAGTAGTAATAAAGAACTACTAGGTAGGGGTAGAAACTAGACTAACCAACTTTTCTTAATATATGTAGACCTCCTGCTGGATTATTACTAGGAGGGTATGTAACTTCGGGCTTCTATATAATAGATACAGGAGGACGTCTTAATTAGTAAATTACTCGGGGAATATTATGTGTTATTAGGGTAGGGGCGGTATTATCCTCTATATACTTTTATATTAGGATCTGGTTCTTAACTTGTATCACCTTCTTAATTAGTTAAGGAGTGAGTGTAAGGTACTAGGCCTAGATATTAAGGGATCATATATTAGCTCTTACTAGGAGGTGGTGGTAATACCAGAAGAAAGCTAGGTAGTAACTAGTATAAGTTCTTAATACTTGGCTATGTTCTATATAATTTAGCCCTTATAGGTCTGGATAAAGAGGTGGTGGGCTCAGTTACTTCTATTATTATTAATAATTAGGCAGCCTTACGGGCACTATAACAGACAAAGACTACTTTAGTATTAGGAAGAAGGTATATTTTTTACTAATACACTTACTATTTATAAATAGGATATAGGAGGATAGTAAGCGCTAGATTATTAGGTATTTCTAAAGTTGGTAAAGGCGGAGGCTGTAGACTATATTATCTAGGGTAATAAGTTTATTGGAGCCCTTAAGGATAATTACTAGATAGCCTTATTTATAAGGATTAGCCGGGCTTAGGGGTAGGTATTAGGGAGTATAAATAGGTTAGTCTTAGGGTCTATACTAATCTATATATCATTATTCTTAGGTGGTAGTAGGAAGGGGAGTAAGCCAGCTATATTATAAAAAGAATTAAAGATAGGGTAGTAGTAATAAGGATAGTCTACTAAGGTTTAATCTACTAGGCCGAGTCTATTACACTATGTCTAGGTTGCGGAGAGTATGGGCCTTATTAGTAACTATCATGTTAAATAGTCCCTAAAGGGATTTAGGCTACTTCGCCTATGAGCTATTACTATGTTCCTTCACCTAGAACTTGTACTTGGTGGGTCTATGTTACTGCACTAAGGTCTGATAACTAGTAAATAACTATAGTATGATGTGCTTGTGGGCTAGTTATCTATAAGAGGTCGCTAATAAGCTTTAGGATAACTTTAACTTTAATAGAGGGGGTCTTTTCGTGTATTCCTAAAGTATATGATGACCTTAAGCTATTAGTAATGGCCTTAATCTTAGAGGCCTATTGCCACACTAGGTAGGGAGGGTAGATAATAAGGGTAGGCTTATCTTTTAGTATTAAGGCCCACTAAGAAGCAAACAAGTTAGTTAAAGATTAGGATAATAGGGAGGTGCTAGAGAAGCCTTCCCTAGCACCTACCCAGGGAAAAGCCAGAATGGGAATAGGGATGGGATTACTTATATATATAATATACCTGGTAACTATCTAGGTTTTTACCTAGTCCTACTATGTCAGCTAAGATGTACTAGAGAGTAGGGGATTGTTGTAGAACTTTAAGTGCGTAAATAGCTATAGGCTATCTAAAAAATAGAAGGACATATTAATCCTTATTATAGGGTGCTTAGGTATATTAGGGTTACTAATATTAAGTACCTTATAGGCCTCTTTATTAATTCTCCCGCTGGTGTTTGAGGTTGTTAAGCTAAGTCTGCTACTTATAAGTAGTTTTAATGGATGCCATAGTGACTTAGGACAGGGTTATCCGGCTATCTAGCATATCTTTATGGGCCTTATAGATGGTATTAGTGGTATAGTGTACTAATATTAGCGTATCAACCTCCTGCTGGTAGGATAATAGATGGAGTAGGGCCCTATAGTAGCTATAAGGACCTTAAATAGTGTTATAGAGGTCTTATTAGCCTTATCCTATTATTTATCCTTTAATAGGAGCTTGGTGTTACTAATATCTAAGGTATCTAGCGCTGGCTTTATAGCTAGTTTCTACTCGATCTTGCGCAGACATAGTTTAATTAAATAAAACTGCTAGTAGGGCTTACTAAGGTTAGGAGTTTGAGAGATAGCTTAAAGGGCCTACTAGATAATGGATATTAGTTTATCTCTCTAATATTGGAGAGGAGTAACCGGCCTAGCTAATATAGGGGTATTAGGGGTTAGAGTAGATGAGTGGCTTACTAATAGGGTAGTACTGGCAGGTATAGTTAGGGTAGGAGTTAGGGTTTCTATAGGATTCTTACTCTTAATAGATGACCTTAAGTTTGGGTCTAGTATTAGCTGGGGGGTTTAGGTAGAATGCTTACTTAGGACATTTGGCTTGGGGCCTAGGTCCTTAGGGGTAGCGGGTCCTGATATGAGAGGTTCTATGGAAGGCTTTTTTGGGTCCTTCTCTAGACCAGCCTTCTTACTAGGTAGGGGGTGGGGTCTAGAGAGAAGTATAGATATTATTATATATCTCTTTATTTATACTAAGGAGGGCTATATCTTTTTCTATATAGGAGGCGGTAAATTTCTAATAAATAATAGAGGATTACCTATATTACCTTCTCTTTATATTCCTGGGTCCAGGCTTTCTTGTAGTAGAGCCTGTCTGTATTATATATTAATACGACCAGATGAGTAAATAAAAGGTAGTCTAGTTAGCCTAGTCCCAGTTAGTCCTGTTAGTAAAATAGTTAAGGTATTTTATATTACTACTATTAGCTATGGTATTAATATGGGTAATAATGGTAGTAAATAATTTATCTCTATTTATATTGTCGCCCCGGTATTATGTAGGAAGGATAGCGTATATATAATAAAATAGAAAGTATAATCGGAATAAATAACCCTTAAGCTATTTCTTTAGTTCTTTTATGCTAGTAATGGTCTCTAGAGTAGTATAGATACCTTTTAGGCTACTAATCTCAGTAAGGTTAAATCTAGTAAGGGTATTTTCCTAATTAATATCCTCTAGGGTATTATTATCTATGTTAAATAATTTATCTAGGGCGTCCTTATTAGATAAGGTTAGTAGAGTACTTATCTAGAAGGTACTAAGCTTGCCTTCCTAGATAGTCTAGTAAAGTGTAGGGGGGGTATTAAGTATACCTTTCTTAAAGGTTAAGTAAGGTGTAGGGGAGGTACTAAGCTTACCTTCCTAGAGGGTTAAGTAAGGTGCTAGGAAGTTAAAGAGGAGAGAATTAGTAAGAAGAGAAGATCTAGATAAAGAAGGGGGGTAAAGGGGGGTATTTATACCCTTAGTAAAAAGGAAGGTATCCTGGGATCACCATACTATTCCTATTACTACTATGGTATGTGCTGGTAGTAGTAAATATCACCCTTTATTACCTGTGGGTTATTCTACTAGGGACGGCCCAGGCATTTACTATAAAATATATAGAGTATCGGCTATAGGTAATCTTTACCCTAATATTATAGCCTTTAGTAGGATCTCTCTACTATTCTATATAAGGACCTGGGTTCCTGATCCTCGACCTTAGAAGGTACTGGGGAAGGCTTCCTCAGGAGATCTCCATAGGGTAGGATAGGGAGTAGCTAATAATAGAAAGAGTCAATAGCAGGAGGGGTAAATACTAGGAATAGTTAACACAGAAGTAGTTAATAGTAGGAGGTGTAAATATAGAAGGAGTTAACACAAAAGTAGTTAATAGTAGGAGGAGTAAATACAGGAGGAGTTAACACAAAAGTAGTTAATAGTAGGAGGAGTAAATACGGGAGGAGTTAATATAGAAGTAGTTAATAGTGGGAGGAGTGAAAACCCTTTATTACCTATAGGTGATTCTACTGGGGACATCCCAGGTATTTACTATAAAGTGATATACGTAGCTAGCTATAGGTAATTTCTATTATTACCTATGGCCTTTAGAAGGATCTCTCCGGCTAATAGTAGAGTAGTACTCTATAGGTAACTATCCTTAGTAATAACCTGGGTTTCTAATTCTTAACTATATAAGGTTCTAGGAAAGGTTTCCCTAGGGAATCCCGTAAGGATAGTTAGAAATAGTTCCTTATCTATAAGGCTGTCTACTGCTGGCTAAACATAGTGGTAGGCTCCTAAGGCTAGGTTATAAAGATACTAGAGCCTAGGTATCTGGCCCACTGGGGAGGCCCCTGGTTGGTAGACACCTTTCTAGTAGCCTACTGTATCTAGAAGATATATCCTCCTGTATGGGTTAGGGACTAGACAGGCACTAGAGTACTAATTAGGAACGAGAGCTCACTTAGATTAACAGATAGATGCTTAGCCTGGATATATGTCTGTAAGGCCTAATAGGAGAGGTATAGTACCAGACAGCTAGGTTACTAACAGGGTAATACCTCCTATTAGGGCAGCCTTAGGAAGGGGGTAATAGGGGGCTTCTAGACCAGAAGATAGTGCTAGATATTAAGAGGACTGTACTACTAGGGACTAGATAGTCTAGCGATCTGTTATACTCAGCAGGGCATAGCTTATATAGTACTTAATATGCTAGCACACCTGTAAAGGGTAGACAGCAGTCTAATATATAATACATACTAGTAGCTGCCATTTTAGGTAGAATTATAGGAAGGCCTAGGGCAGTAATTAAATTATATATATCAACTAACCTGACAGAATATAGGGCTTTTATATTAGCTAGTGGGCAGGAGGAATCTCTAGAGGAGAATAGCTTTTACAGTTTAAAGGACCTCCTAGTGGTACTAGGCAGAGGATAAGGTTATACTATAGTTAGGATACTACAGTAAATTGTTTAATCCGGCCTAGCATTAGGCTAAATAGCTAGCTAATATTAATAGCATAGACCTATTTATTAATATGGCTATAATGACCTGCCTATATAGTTAGAATATTACTAAGAGCTGTAGTGGTGATTCTCTAATTAGCTAGTATTACCTGCGAAGTAAGGTGCTTTTTAGCTATAGTAATAGTAATATATTAGTAGTAATAGGTAGTAATATTCTGACTATAAAGGAAAGGCTAGGTGGTCTCTTATATAAGGGCAGTAATCCTACTAGCCTGGGAATAGGGGGGCATTACCCCTAGTAAAGTAAAGAGATAGTTATTTATTAGGCTAGGCTGGACTTAATAGTAGTATAAATAGGGTAGTCCATTCTTTTATAGCTACTGGTGGAGTAGCATAAGAAAGGGTAGATATATAGTAGATATAGCACTACCAGCTAGCCGACTGATAGAGATAGAAAGTAGGCTATATACTATGTAGTCTGAATACACACCTGCAACTTATGGGTACTTAGTGATGAAAAGCATGTGGCCCTGGTATAAGTATAGGTTCTATGGTATTATTAAGGTATTCCACTACTTTAGCTATAGTAGTTCGGGCTTCTGGCTTAGCTAGCCCTATGTCAGTTAGATTAGGAGAGTAAGATAGTTAAGAAAACTACTAAGCCTGGGTCTAATCTATACTGTGATAGTGTGTAGATCCTCTAATTTCCCCTAATATAGAGAGGCTATGCCTGCTAGTAGCATCATCTGGACTACAAGTAATGGTGTATGGGTAGGCTAGAGCTGGTTCACTAGTATATTAAGAAAGTAGAAGCCAGTCTAATATCACTAAATTATTAACTAGTATAGTAAGATTAATGGAGGATTAATACTAAGAAGAAGTCTATGCTTAAGTATCTAGGTAACTGACTAGAGGAGGGCCTTAATCTACCTATAGATATTGTTAAGATGGATGCCCGGGGAGACCCATAATAGAATAGAGTCTAGTAATCTAGTGACTATAGTATATTCCTAGATAAGTGGTATGATGGATGTGCTAATAGGCCTAATTAAGCAGCTTAAGGATAGTATATGGGGTAGAGACTTCTATAGATGGTTATTTAGGCTTAGATTACTTGGGCTATTGGTATTGGTTCTAGACCTTATACCAGGGCTAAATGTGCTGCAGATAGTGTACTACCAGAGAGGAAGGGTATATTTAAGTAGTAGAACTCAGCTAACCCAGATTAGGGTAGAGAGCAAGGAAGAATATAAGTATAGCTTCTAGAGGGTAAGGATAGAGGCCTAGATACTAAGGACAGCTATAAAAGCTATAAGATTAGCTATAAATTTATTACTAGTATATTAGATGCTTGTGGTTGTAAGGCAGCTTAGGTAGAAACTAAATAGACTTTTATTAAGCCATCTCTGTCCTGTAGGTAGGAGGGCTAGTAGAGTTAGCCCCCCTATATTATTAGTATAAGGGAAGTACTAGGTAGATTCTACTATTAGAGGTAGGAGGTACTTCTCTTTCTTATTATTATTCTGTCTTGTTCCTGTCCTGCTTATTATTACTAGATATACTGCTAACCTCGCTAGTAGAATACCTAAGGAAGGCTTCCTTAGGGCTTTCCTTATAGTTAGTTACTGAGGACTGGTTATTGATCTTAATCCTATGCTATAGATGGCCCTGTAGGGCAGCCTAATTTAGCAGAGATGCGGCGGAATATTAGAGTCTATAGAAAGATCTATTAAATAGTCCGGTATACTTGGCTAATAGTAGACAGAGGGATATAGACCCTAATTATAGTTTAATATCTGGTCGCCCGTCTTTTATACCTTTTAATAATAGTCCTCTCCTTGGTATTACCTAGGTTATAGGAGGATACTAATAGTAATTATTTTCTTTACTAAGCTAGTGGGCTATAAGATATAACTAGTGGCTTAGGAGATACTATAGTATTAATCTCTAGTAGTAGTGCTGCTTATATAAATTTAATGGCGTCTAGTGGTGAAGAAAGCATTCTAATATTATTTAGATCTAATAGAGGTGCTTCTTTTAGTATAGATTTAGCAGGATCTTAAGATTTTAGAGCTATCTATTACCTAAAATAGGGCAGCCCGGAAGGACTAATATAAAAAGTACTTTTATACCTTAATATATCTCTTTTGGTAGCTGGCTGTAGCTAGTCTAATACTTACTTATATAGCTTACCGGTAATAGTGCTATGGAAGATCTAGCGGATTAGCTTATAGGTAATATCTAGTGTGTCCAATGCCCGGGCTATAATACATTAAATAAGGCCCTAATTATATAGAGAATAGTATTATTAGCTACTCTTCTTAGCCTGCTAGATACTTGTAATCGTAGGATCTTACTAAAGGGTATTAGGATAGCCCTAGAGCTTAATAAGTATTTAAAGGGGGTCCTTCTAGATATAAAGCTACCGGTCTAGGCTAGTTATAGAGTTATTACTTCCTTTCTAGGGGGCATTATTCTTGTATACAGAATTTCCCCTAGTAGATTTGATTGGTTAAATAGGGGCGGGTATCTTAGGCTAATAGGAGCTTCTCTAGTATCATTCTCTGCTAGTATCGGGGATGATGGGGGTAGAGTTAGTAGGCACTATCTACTACAGGATAACTGTACCGAGGCAGGGGACGAAGGTATTAGTTTTCTATTAGGATTAGGAGGTGTGACTGAGGACTAGGGGCTTATAGGTCTCTAGGGATGCGTAGGCGCAGTCACCTAGTACCAACAATAGTAGGCATGGGTAAACCAACTTTAGCCCTGCACAGGGGTCTAGGCCAGTAGGCAAGGGCTCCTAATAGTATACTTAATCTAATAATATCACTGGAGCCATTTCTTTAAGGCAGTAAGGAAGCTACAGTAGTCATACTATAGTAGATTATAGATTGGCAGGCTAGGAATAGCATCAGTACTATTAGCTAGCAGAGAAAAATTAGTATAATCTTTATAAGGGCACGTCCTCTGGAATATATTATAATTAGTGCTTTATCGCGATGCGGCTTTTAATAATAGCAGATACGTAAGTACCAGGATATAAGATAATTTAGAAGGGCACACTAGCAGTAATAACAGATATAATTTAATACTAATTATTATATTAGAGATATTAGAGAGCCGGTTCTATCTAGATATTAGTAGGGCTTACTCCCCTACTATTATCCATATCTTGATAGAGAGAAATATAATGCCTTCCAGAGTAGTAGGGTAGTATAGGGGGAGAGATAAGGTATTATTTATTCTATCAGGAATAGATGGGAGGATAGATATATTATCCTACTAGATATGATGTGGCGCGACTGATGTAACATAATATAATATAACATAATACAACCTCACCTAGCACAATAGAAAAAGAAAAACTAATAACTAAGGATTAACTCTAGGGGAGGTCCTGGTACCCCACTCTACATCCCCCTAGAGTTGGTCTAGCGCCGGGAGGCTTTACTATGGGGACCTGGGGGGGGGTCCGGGGCCTCCTCTCTGATAGGGACATAGGGACTAGAACACCACTGATATTCCAGTAGTATAGCCTTTTTAGTGTAGTAGTGACACAACTGATCATACGATCTATGGTCAGGTGACTAAGATGGGTTTACCAGTCTCCTACTCCAAGGTATGGGGTAAATTAAACTTAGAGCATAACCTTAATTTATGGCTAGATCTTCCGGCCAATGAGGAGGTCCCTACACTGGGAACCCACATGACCATGCAACCATCCACCATCTGATCGATTTTGGAATGCAGCTGGAAATTGATATTTCATTGGGTCATGTGGCTTCATTGGCCTGTCTATGACACCATTTGGTAGTTCAGTCAAACATGTTCTCTGCCAATCTTGGGGTGGCTAAAGCAGCGACATTTGGTCTAGCAAACACGGTTTGGGTAGGAATGATCTAGAGGTTGTCCAAGACGCGCCATGCCAGTGGGTTGGACTAGGAACTGTAAGTATGCATAATTTATTTGCCAACACAGTCTCAGGGTAGTACATTGATTAATTACATGATGCCTTTTCCTAATCACTCACAACTATTTGCACTAAGTGTCAAGTCAGAAATGTGGCAGGGATGAAGATAGACGGAGACTTACTTCCAAGTATTAATGATCATTTCTATAACTGATTTCTCATATTCACTGAAGGTGAACAGATACTCTGAAGTGAGACAACATATGTTACTGTCTCGCAACTGCCAGGGGCTGGGGTCCCTAATACTTCGAGGTTCCTTCAGGTAGGCCTCAAAGTATCCAGAATGCTGTTCACCCTGATCCTTGAACTTGTTGGGAAGCAGCCATCCATTAAACCAAATGGGTCTATCATTTAGATCAAGGTGTAACAGCTGCGGTGCGCATATGGTGGCGGAATATATTTCGTGAAGATCGTTAATTGTAGTCGATATGTCCTGTGCTTCATGCGTCAGGATCTCTTTTATGAGCCCCATGGTCCCTGCATCGCCACCATGGAACGCATAATCAGTATCCCCAACAGCCTCCCAGCCTAGCCAGTATGTTTCTTTGTCACCTGGTTACTGTCAGAGAATAGCATGCAGTATCATTCCATGGCCAACCCACCATAAACCATTTCGTATATTCCCTGGTGCCCATCTCGTGTGTCTCGGTCGGGACCATTCAATTTCGCGACCATAAGCAGGGCAATAAAATGCCTCCACTTATCCACAACCACAACGCCCGATTCTTGCATGTGCCCACTCTCTCCTGTCCAAAACCGACTTTCCCTGATCTTGGATGATGGAGGATCAGGCATTATGCTCCTCAGCCATTCCTTCTTTGATTCAGGCATAAATAGCCGATCTCGAAAGAAGAGTGCACCAGTATTCTTGTATAATGCGTCATCGAATAGAATCTCGGGGTTAACAAAAAACAACGCATCAGCATCCATAAGTATAACTTCACGGAAGCTAGAAAAAATAATCGAAAACGGCTTAGCAGCCCATCCTGCAAGTTTCCATCCATCGTCATTAACCATTAAACTCAGATCACGGGTTGTGACCCCTGGAAGCGACTCCAAATCTGCTTGGAAAGAGGGGCTGAGATCTTCATCACCAAGATACATGATTTCAACAGGCAAATTGCATCCGAGCCATCGAATTGATGGAAGAGATGTAAGCAGATAAGGTGCTTGTTTATTCCCAGCTGTGATCACAATGCCACGACGGCTATTGTATGCGCGTGCATGCAAATCCATATGATCCCCAACTATGGGCATCGACCAGGGAAACAAGAGCGTGGACATCTTGGACAGAGCAAATCGAAATGTTTCATATCGATGGATGGCCTGTGGTATATCAATCCCCAGATGCTGAGTCAGTGAGGGATTATCATATAAAGCTTTTACTATATCGATAGTATATGTTCCCTCTTTCGTCGAAATAGAATGTAAATTTTCCCAGGCTTCAAAGAGTTCTTTGAAACTGCGAACGCGTAATATCATCTCATGAATTCGGTCTGTGCCAGTCATGTTAAGTGGCGCCAAAAGATCCTTGATACGAGCATTATCTGGTAAAAGTGACAATGTTCGACGAAGTGAGGATCCGAGATTATCATTTAATCTGTTGTTTTGGCCTGGTCCACTGCCTTGTGCATGATGGGAATGGTCTACCAGCATAGGGAATGTACCATTCACAGAGGCAATATGGATATCGTTGCTTGCTGTATATGACTGCGGCTGGCGCTTTCCATCGCACTCACAGAGCTCTGCACAGCTCCAGGAATCATATACTTTTGTAGCACAGCAATACCAGGGTAATGAAAATCGTAGTTCTGGTCAGGATACCCAGTCTGCGGGGCTTGAAGTAAATTGTAGACAATGCCATCATGGAAAGAGAGTGCAAAGAAACTAGGTACACATTTAATTAAGTAGATTATGTGTGAATAATGTTGGGCTTGAGAGTATTTAGAGTAATGTCAGTCGCTGTCAGTATTCCAGTCATCAGAGTGATGGTCACTGCAAAAGGTTTGGAATTTTCGTCATGACTATCAAATTGAATGAGATGATCTTTTCTGGCCATTGGTCCTATAATCCTACCCTACCCTGATCCTCCGTGGCGGAGTTATACCTAGACGGAACAGACTTCTAGGCGAGTCTATTGCTTGGCCTAGCTCATTTCTAACTTTATTATCTCCGATAAATTGAGACATACTCCCATTCCCAATGATGTCATATACAGTTTTGGAGTACTGCGGCAATTTTAACCGTCTCCACCAACCAATCATAAAACAGGAGCAATTAGTGGTAGATGACCATAGTTCTCAAATATTCAAGTATTGATCATCCCTAAGGAGTATGAGGTACGTGTCACATTCGTTTAACTCTGTAATCTTTTTCTAAAGAGTAACATGCTATTAAGGCTGCTTTATCAGGTGCGAATTTAGCATATTACTGCACATAATTAGTCTCTTCGTCGTCCTTCCTGTGTGTATACCTCTTAGGAAGTGTTGTGTAGCTCGGTTCACTGTGGGGAGTCAACTTAACATGGCATGATCCCAGTAGAATATGCCTCAAGAGCAGCCTATCAAGATGTCAGAAGGTAATAAAAGCTGGGCTAGATTGTTCTGTAGTAACGGAAAAAAAAGCGAAAAGCCAAAACTATGAACATTGAATTAACAATTACGCTACCAGAGTGGAGAAAGAATCAACACACAGTATGGTAGTGAGCTCATATCTATGCATTGGATCGATATATCCGCCGTAGTTCTAGAATCAGTCCCAAGAATCAGCTTTGGAGAAATAGCTTAATAGGAACTCTCATATGCTGTAAAGAAGTACTTCTATCACTGTATCCTCCCCCCAACATTATTGGTGGTTACAAGCTCCTTGATTGACCAATTTCTCTTTATTCTTTACTTCTACCACAATTGATTGAACATGGGAAACTTTAATTATATTGGGATCGTTGTATTTTACTTGTTGCTTCTTCCGATCCATTGCTGATGCTTGGCCCTCAAGTCTGCATGCCCGTGATGTGACCACTGAGTGCTGTACAGATTTTCGTGTTGGTGGGGCCCAGGGAGGCACTGTCATCGGCCAAGTGGGCGTGCAAATCGATGTTACAACCCAAAGCCTCACTGTGACATACCCCAAGCACCCACAGGCACTACATATGAGGAAGCCCACTTCTATGTAGGCACCACACCCCCTCTGGTGGTAATCCAGGTGGATTTCCGTATAGTTCCATGTGCTCTGGGACGACATGCGAATCCAGGTTCCAGGTCCAGTATCTGATGTGGAATGCGGTGCTACACTGTACTTTGCTACTCATGCTTCTCTTGATGGACAAAACGGTGGTACTGGATGGGGGCTAGGGACTTGCTATAGCTGTGGCAATTGCCAGACAGCAATTGTCCGAATTATTGGCCTTGTTCTATCACATGCCCAACCACCACCACCACCACCACCACTACGACTGAGCCTACCACTTCAACCACCACCACCACTACTACGACTGAGCCTACCACTTCAACCACAACCACCACAACGGACTGAGCCTACTACAACCACAACCACCACCACGACTGAGCCTACCACTTCAACCACCACTACTACTACGACTGAGCCTACTACAACCACAACCACCACAACGACTGAGCCTACTACTTCAACCACCACCACCACAACGACTGAGCCTACTACAACCACAACCACCACTACGACTGAGCCTACCACTTCAACCACCACCACCACTACTACGACTGAGCCTACCACTTCAACCACAACCACCACAACGACTGAGCCTACTACAACCACAACCACCACCACGACTGAGCCTACCACTTCAACCACCACTACTACTACGACTGAGCCTACTACAACCACAACCACCACAACGACTGAGCCTACTACTTCAACCACCACACCACAACGACTGAGCCTACTACAACCACAACCACCACAACGACTGAGCCTACTACTTCAACCACCACCACCACAACGACTGAGCCTACTACAACCACAACCACCACCACGACTGAGCCTACCACTTCAACCACCACTACTACTACGACTGAGCCTACTACAACCACAACCACCACTACTACTACGACTGAGCCTACTACAACCACAACCACCACAACGACTGAGCCTACTACTTCAACCACCACCACCACAACGACTGAGCCTACTACAACCACAACCACCACCACGACTGAGCCTACCACTTCAACCACCACTACTACTACGACTGAGCCTACTACAACCACAACCACCACCACGACTGAGCCTACTACAACCACAACCACCACAACGACTGAGCCTACTACTTCAACCACCACCACCACCACCACCACCACGACTGAGTGTACCACTTCAACTAAGAAAACCAAACACCACCATCATACAACCAAATCACACACCCGAACAACCCACACTACCCAGCCATCAACCACTACCCATGATGTTCATTCCCATTGTAAAACCTACACTATCTGTCTCCCAGAATGGGAATGGAAGACTCATAACTGGAAAACAATGACTCGTTACTAGGTTTTAACAATGGGAAACATCCCCCATTGTTTTTGACTTATTCGTGTGCTGTATCGTTACACTGGGAAAACTTAATCAGCTAATTTTTCACCGGCTTGGCAGCCCCAATATCCTATTCCCTCAAAAGTTAATGATATTTTGTACTCTAGTCTACTGTGACTTTTCTGGATTTTCCTTGAAAAGGTGCTGTAATAAGTATTTACTACTAAATATATGCTACTAGTAAGTTGGATGTTATTACTTTATCTAAACCTTTTCCCGATATAAATGTACCTAGACCCTAGTGTATAACCTACCCAGCATATATATAGCAAGCTTGGCCAAATTTACGGCTAAGTGGGTTTTTCAAGATGCATATAGAATGAGAATTATTGCGAGGCCATATGTTATATTAATACTAAAATCCCATAGGATCTTACTATTATATTACTAGAAGACGCATAGAAGTAGCTATTAAAACCTAATATAACTACAAATATCCACACATTAAATAATAGTATAAAGATAGTGGGCACAGGCACTATAGTTAAATACTAATAGCTATATATTAATAGTACCCTACTGTGTGGACTAATAAATAAGTAATTAACATCCCAGAGGAACATTAGATATATATATTATTTAAGAGATAGCTGAGAAGACAGAGTTTAAAAGTATTAAGGTAAGGTATATCCTAAGAACCAGAAAATTACCACCTAATTAATAAGACTTTTAATAATCTATATAAATAAGGACTTATAGACTATACTAAAAATCTAATACTATTAGGAGTACCTATATTCATTACTACCGGGATGTTTAAAGAGAATAACTAGATAATTACAAAGAAACATCCAGTTATTAATAACTATAATAGGAATATAGAATGTATTTCAGATATCTACCCTATACCTATATAGGATGAGATTATTGGCTAAGTTACTAGCTACAGCTATATTACTATAGTAGATAGGATAAAAATATTTTACTAGTAGCTAGTTTATCTAGTAACTATTAGCATACTAGTATTATCTCTTACTATAGATAGGAGTACTTTAAGGTTTTCTAATAGGATTTACGAACTTAATATAGCTTATATATAGTAATAAATTAACGTAATCTTCTAATAAATAAGACACTTTATTTATATTTCTATTAATAATTTTATTATTTTTAGTTAAAACCTTTAAGGAACACCTATAATATCTCAATAAGTTTTTTACTAAATATAAATGGATATGTATTATATTAAACTCTGCTAAAATATCTGTTATATTCCTATTAGTCTAACTACTAGGGTAAAATATTTCTTTACTAGGAATGACTAGCTAAGAATAAAGTTAAAGCTCTCTTAGATATTAAATTTCCTAAAGTATTATCTAATCTTTCTACTTATATTAGCATGGCTAGATGGTTATAATAATTATTCTATTTTATATAGGGATCCTCTAACTATTAAAAGAATAGAAAGCTTATCTTACTAGTCTAGGACTACAGTAAGAAAAGAGTCGAAAATACTATACTAATAATACTCTATTAGACATGATTTTAGATAAGAAATATAAAGGTTTTAAGTCTATCTACTAGTATTTATCTAATGTGATAATACTTACTTACTTTAATTCTAAATGTTAGCTAGGTATTAATTCTAACTCTTTAAAAAAGTAAGGCTATAGTCTAATAATCTTCTATATTAAGTATAATAATTCGTTATTTACTAGGGAGTATATATGGGATGACACTAAGCTACTAGATAAAGATACTATATAACCTATTATATTTCTAAGCTACTTGCTGAATATAGCAAAGAAGAACTACTAGCTAACTAAGTTAGAAGTAGCTAAAGTTATCTAGACTATAAGGAAGGTCTGCTATATCATTAAAGCTTATATAGCTAGTATATATCTATACTAACTACTTAGCGACTGTCTAGATAGTAATATAGATAAGTCTTACCACTTTATTAATTAATAAATTAAATCTATGACTTATCTGCGTGTTATAGTATATTTAATAATTTAGACTACATTTCTACTATAAACTAGGAAAAGCTTATGTTATACTAGATACATTATCCTAGATACTAATATATATAAAGGATGACTCTAATAAATACTCACTAGATACCCTATATAGATTAATAATAAACCCATTATCTATACCCTAATAATTCATTATATGTACCTATATAATGACTTTATACAATATATTAAGTGTAAATACTTAATAGACCTAAAATAGTTATAAATACTAACTTAACTCTAGGATAATAAGAACAGCAAATATTCTATTAAACTACTATATATAGTAAATAATGGTTTACTTTATTATAAAGACTAGAGTGGGTTAACCTGACTATTGTACCTCACCATAACCTGACTATAACCGGCCAGGTCAGGTTAAGGTATGAAAAACTAATAACCAGACTAGTATAGTTAGGTTAAAGGTAAAGATTCTACTCACCAGATTAACTAGCTAGTAAGAAAGGGGAGGTTAATCTAATAAGATTACTAACTATAGTTAAATAGTAATTAATATATCTCTATTACCTCTATAATTTACTATATATTATATATATTATTATTTTAGTATTAATACTCTTGTAATCTTATAATATAATTTACTACTTAAAATTAATTAATTAAAATATTCTACTTTAATATATTAAAAGGATATTATTATCTACCTCTATTTTTATACTATCTAGGGTGTTATTAATAATTTTAAAGGGATTACATCTCTTTAATAGTCTAGATATATATAGATTCTAGTAGTAATCTATCCTTAGATTCTTATTATATTATTTATATCCTTATAGTTACTAATATATAAAGGTATTTAGTTATATTATCATCTTCTTTCCTATATATAAAGATAATAGAGTTAGGATTAACCTTATTAAGAATTTACTAATATTCCTTATTAATAGTAAAGTAATTAGTATATATCTATAGTATAATAGCCTTAATAGTATTAGGATATAACTAACTCTAGTAATAGTAATAGATATCTTAAGAGCTATTAAAGAGGTATTTAATACTAATACTATTAGTTATAACTATAAAAAGTCTCTTACTATAGAATAAGAATTAGGAACTAGTTATAATAAGATTTCTAGTAGGTAAGAATATTAGTTTAACTAGTATCTTATTAATAGTAAAGAGTATAGATCTATTTAAAATATAACTTATCTTTTATATTAAGATAGGCTTTAAGCTCCTTAAAGATCTCTAATAAAGTAGTAAGCCTTTATTATTTTAAGAAATAGTAAAATACCTTATTTAGTCCTAATAATAGGTCTAAAATAGTTAATAGTATCTTAACACTTAGATTCTAACTATAATAGAAATAACACCTTCTTAAAAATATAAATATTTTTAATATTAATTAGTATTATTATCTAGCTATATAGCTATTTTAAACTTCTTAAGCTTAGAGATAGGATTAAGAATTATTATAATAGTATAGATATAACCCTCTACTTAATATATTTACTAATAGTATTTCTAGAGTTTCTTATAGGCTTTCTATAAGCCTTTAAGAATCTATTATTTTTATAAGGCTTATTTATTCTAAAGATAATTAATAGTATAATCTAGATAATTAAATAGATTATTATAGATATTATATATCCTATAGATAGTAGGGCTAGTATTCTCTAAGAGACAGAATATAAAGATATAAAATAGATATAAAGCTCTAAAGATATTCTAACTATTTTATTTAACTAGTATAGGGTAGGTAATTAAGCTTCTAATTATTTAGTACTAGATAAAGCTCTTAATTAGTTAATAAGCTTTAGTAGTATTAAATTATTAGATAAGAAGAGTTCTATTAGGTCTTATAATTAAGAAGTAGATAGTATATTAACCTAGATTCTAGCTATTAAGTAAGTTAGAATTTTTTATAATATTAAGGGCTAGTATTTATAAATTTAGTAATCTTATAAATCTAGGGTAATAATAGATATTAATAAATATTTAACACTTTTAGGTTTACTAGGGGATACTAAGGAAGCCTTCTTAGTATTCCCTAGGTAGTAAGATCTAAGCTACTTTTTTAGTTATAACTAAAAGAATACTAAGAAAGGCTTCCCTAGTATCCTCCTAGGTAGATTAATTAAAGTAACCTTCTTAGTTATAACTAAAATCTTGTTACTAGTATATATACCTTTTTAATAGTATATAAAATATTACTAGATACTTTAAGTATTTTATTACTGTTCTCCTATATAAAGACTATATTATTCTTAGCTATAATCTATAATTTATTTATAAAGGAGGTAACACAGAGCTAAATAATATAAGTAAATATAGAATATAATACTAATTCTAAAGGATTTTAGAAAGCTTTAGATTAGTAATAGTATCCTAGATCTAATATTTATATTAAGTTTATTATAAAGTTGCTCTGTAAGGGAGGAGAATATAGTATTATTATTACTATATTATTATTACCCCTAATAGATAATAGCATAGATTATACTTATAAAGAACTAATAGAATAATAGTAAAAGATTTTACCTATATAAAAACTAGATATAGTTAAAAGCCTAGAATAATCTTATAATAGTTAAGATTATTATTAAAAAATACCTAGTAATTCTAAGAAATACTTTCTAATCTAGGCTTATCTAATAGTTAAGGTAATTAATATTTTACTAGTTACTAGGAACTATAAGAGTAGCTATATATAGATTTTATCTAATAACTTAATTAATTATTCCTTAATCTTTTTAATTTAGAATATATGTCTATATAATAATAAGGCAGTAGTAAGATTAATTATTTATTAAAATTAGATATGCTTAATAGTTTAAAAAGAAGATAGTAGGTAATAATAAATTAAAGACTTAGTCTAGGAATTCTTATTTAGTATAGATAGTTATTAGGCTAAGAAATTAAAGCTCTTAGTATAAGATAAATATAAGAAGAGTAGATACTCTATTAGTTTTTTACTTAGTATCTAAGCTACTGTTTATTTAGAAGGTATAAAAGATAACTTCTTAAAGCCTTTTTAGATATAATAGGCTATTAAACTAGTCCCTATATACTCTATTAATAGATATTAGAGCGATAAGAATATAAAATATAAAAGATAGGGGTTTTATCTAGAAATTATATACTTTATAGAATTTATTCTATATAGAGGAGTGCCTTTTAGGATTAAATTAAGGTAATAATTTTTAAGTCTCTCTCTATTTCTAGACCTAAGTAGTAGTATTCTACTATTTTTAAAGATAGGAATCTTTTCTTACTTAGTATAGGATACTAAATAATCTTATAGCCTTTAGAGAGATAGAGAACTAAGCTTAGAAATAAAGAGAAAAAAAATAATTATTAATCTCTATCTAATTATTACTATTAGTAAAGACTTAGGAGATTAAGAAGGATAATATAATAATATCCTATAAATATAGATTAGAGGGGTAGGGTTAATATATTATAATAAATAGTAAGGCTTTATTAATAGCATTAATATAGGAAGATAGAAAAGAGAAATTTTTAGAGAATATATATTAAATAGATTAATAAATAGAACACATTATATTACTCTTAAAATATAATAGATCTAATAGAGGTTAGTAATAGTTAGAATAGAACCTATAATTATCTAGCTACTATAATTAGTACTAGTATTTATTACTATAAGAATATAGAAATAAAGAATATTTTTTAGGAGATATAGTATCTTCTATTAATAATAAACCTATAAATAAGAATAGTATTACTATAACTAACTAATATAGTATCTATAAGTAAGATTATCTTTAAAATCTACTATTAGTGTTAGTAATATGAATAAGGTATATATTAATATATATTTCTATCTATATCTCTGGTAACACCAACTTTTATAGAAAAATAAGAATTCTATAGCTATACTAGAGTAGGGGTATTATTATAAAGATAATTTAAATAAGAGATATAGTTATTTATTTTTAATATTTTTTTAAAAATTAAATAATGCTTCTATTATAGATTTTTAGAAGGTTAGTTAGAAATAATAAGATTAATATAGTTAATCTAACTAGAACCTTAACCAGACTAGGCCTAAATAGGTAAGGTATATTACTTTTAGTACTAAGAATAGTTAATTAGGTTAATAACCTCTTTTTTTTATACTATAGTTAGGTAAAAATAAGGTGCTTAACCTTACTATTAACCTATAGTTAGGTTATACTGGAGGTCCTTAACCTCCCCTTACCTAGCCATTGCCCACTCTAATAAAGACCGCCTCTATATCCTATATTTATTAGTTTATAAAGTACTCCAGATTATGTATAATACAAAAGGTCACCCTAGTATTATCCAGATAATAGAATACCTAGGTATATTAACATTCTATAAAAGATATTACTAGGTTAACTAGTATGTTTAATATTATTATAATACCTGAAGAAGAAACTATAGTAATATCTCCTATATAGATCTCTATAACTAGTACTTACCCTAATAGCCCCTTTTTAACTAATAATTAAATTAATATAGTTACATACTGTCTAAAGAACACTATATACTATTAAACAGTTATAAATGAATTTACTAAGTAAATAACTACTATTCTAGGATATAAATAACTAGACTATAGAATAATAGGCAGACACTCTGCTTAATAGACTAGTAATAGTAATTAGGGCCTACTGTAGTAATCTCATTAGATAGAGATCCTAAATTTAATCCTTAGTATAGTGTATAATAATAGATAAGTATGATTAAGTAGTTATACTCCACCTCTTACTATACCAAAACAGACGGATAAAGTAAATAGATAAACTAGAACTAGTAAGATATACCTCTAGTATATAATAGTATTTCTTAAAAAGCTTAAGGTATAGCTAGACACACTATTAACATTCTAAAACACCTATAATAGCACTATATAAGTATTAACTAGATATTTACCTTATAAACTAATATATAGTATGAAACTACATAGTATCCTAGACTAATATATATATTCTCACACTTTTATATATTATAAAGAAGTGGTAGATGCTTTATCCTTAGCCTAGATATCCATAAAGGCGTACTATAATATAAGACATAAACTAGTTAGCTTTAATATAGGTAATAAGGTCATGCTTTAACTTTATAAAGGATATACGACGTAGTTTACCTTAAATAAGAAACTATTAAATTAGTATATAGGTCCGTTTAAAATTCTTAATAAAATTAGTCTACTAGTATACTAACTAGACTTTCTAAAAGACTGAAGATCTATCTAGTATATTAGTAGTATATCTTAAATGTTATCCTAGAGATAACCCGTTTAAATATAAGCTTAATAAACTAGGTCTAGTCTAATAAAAAGTAACACAGATGAGTATAACTTATCTAAAATTAAAGCCCTTTTAGCTCGACAAACAAAAGGTAGAGAAAAAAGAAAGATAACTAAATACCTTATTAAATAGAAAGGCTAGTCTAATAAATATAACACCTAGTACCTTGTTAAGTAATTAGGTAATATGTAAGAGCTCGTTAATACTATAATAAAAATTACTAATATATACTAGATATGTAGAATCATTATTCACTAGCTACTAAGATATATGTATTAATACTTTTTATTACTCCTTTCCCTGTTTCTAAGTTTTTGTTCTCTTATACCCATTATTCCCTTCCCTTACTTACTACCTTTTATTCCTATATCCTTATTTTATTTTATTATTACTCCCTGACCTTCTCCTCCTTACCCCTTACTACTTAACTGTATCCTCACTCTTACTTATTACCTATATTTCCTACACCTAAACATCTATGGACTAACATTCTGTTATATATATTACTATGCCTTATAGAGGGTGTAATAGGTGCCTAAATCTAGAAACCTAGATATAAGATATTATTAGTGTTTTCCTACCTACTCCACAGGCTACTCGTCTAAATAAGGTTAACTTAATTTATATAACTAAAGCAGTAAAAATATAAGATAAATATACTATTACTATAAGTATCCTACCTAAGTGCCATATCATTATATTAATAATATTATAATTACTAATATCCATCCCTAAGTGCCTTAGTATAAGGATACTCCGTCTAAGCTCACCTATATTAGTATACCTAAGTTATTTCTATACCTTTAATAAGTAGTTTAAGAATAGGTATACTACTACAGGTTTTAGTTTAGCTTATCTAAAATTAAAGAATGTTAGCTCGGGATTTAATATTATTAATATATACAGATAATTTTATATAATAAAGATATCTGGTTTCTTACTAAATATAGTAGTCTAATTAGTTAGAATACTTTACTCTAACTCTACAGGAAGTCTATTATAATATAAAAGTTACTAAATTGCAATTATTTAAAGATAGTATAAAGGAATACTAATATATAGCCTATACCTAGGAGATTGCCTAATCCATCATAAATATAAAAATAGTAATTTAATAGTATTTACTAATAATATTATAGCCGAAGACATTATAGAATTAATAAAATATTTATACTAAATTAATAACCTAGAAGCCTGTGATAAAATTAATCTAACTAGCTAGTGCTTTCTTAACCTGATAGTTAGTTCTTTAATACTCCCTATCTATACTCCTGGCTAAAATGTCTAATAGAAAGGGAATATTAGTACAGCTATTCCTAATCAAATTACTAAAATTAAAAATATTATCTTAGAACTAAAGGACGTGATTTATCTTAATAAATCTATATTACTGCTTCCCTAATTATGTTTTATTAAGTTTATCTGTGATACTGTCAAATCATCTAATTAATTAAATAGATATAGGACTATATAATTACGATAACTCAGCTAATTATCTAGATAAATAACCCTGCTATAGCTAAAATAACCTATTCTTATATTATAATACTCCTATAAACTGTAATTATAATCTATTAACTAAAATAACTATAGGATATCTAGTATACTTTAGTATAATAATCCCTTTATTCTATCTGTTAACCTATTAATAAACTAACTAGTGTACATTCTTATAACAAAATAATAGACCTTAAAGATAGAAATATTGGTTTACCTATTCCTATATATGGAACTCTGACTATAGGTTCTACTAACTTACTCATCTAGATACCCGATAAGAATGATATATTAATCTATACAATACCTTTATTACTAATAAACTAGGATAACTATAATAACTAATCCATAAAAGACATACCTAATAGAACTTATAAATAATCTATTAATTCCTTTTAACTATCTGTTATGTTCCTAAAGATTATAAGCTTACTAAAATAGATATATTTAACCCTATATACTAGCTAGAAGAAGTAAAGGAACTCTATTATTTATATATTAATTATCTGGAATATATTAATAATACTATACTCTAGGGTATTATTAATAAGAGACTCTGTTAGACTCTTACCTAAGTTTACTATCCTTTCTATATTAATATCTATTATAATAAGAGTACTAGAGAAGTCCTTAGAAGTCTACAAGACTAGTTCTTCTATATACAGATAGCCTACAATACTTTATAACTAATTAAAGAATAGGGACTTTCAGGCAAATTACTCGCTAACTATAGGGGTCTAGTAGCTAGATTTAGATAATATAGTAGTACTCCTCTAACTTCTATAGTATAAACCCTGGCTTATACTACTCTAGTTTATATTCCTATTCTACACTCCATTATATCAGTTTTACTAGTAATAATAATAATGATATCTATAACCATAACTTTATACTCTTAGGATGATCTATAGCCATATTTACTAACTAACTAATAATTGTACTATTATTCTACAGACCGACATCTATATTTTAAAAAAAAGGAGGGGGATATATTACTAACTTAGTCTTACCTGTAGGCGAGTATGGACTATTAGAACACAGATTATCTGTCCTTAGTATATGTTACATAACACGGGTAGTCACATGACAGGTCATATAATCTCCAGTAGATAGGCACTGCTAGGATAGTAGAATGAGATCATCATCTTCCTCCACCACCATCATCTTGCTCATCCCACATAACACTCTTATTATTTAAGTCTGTACTTTTATTGAAGCTGTGTGGTCTTATGGAGAGTAAAATGTTTTAGTTTCTCATCAATCCATTGTACATGATTCTCTAGGTTGTATATTGTACTAAGAGTCAATGGAGGGGTCTCTCAGTGATACTATAAAGGCAGCCTGCTTTATAAACAGAGCAAATTTGCTGCTTATTTAGAGTAGAGGTTGCTAGTAAAGTTTTGTACCCCTACGCAAAATTGAGCCTCTGTGATTTCAACGCGTTTTTGGAGCCATAGTGGGTGGCCATATTAAGAAGAGAAGACTGATGCGTGGAGTTTGAACGAGCTACAGAGGGGGCTGGTCAGGTGACGGCGAAAAAAAGAGGGCGCGATAAAGTCAGCCGCCATGACACTCAGTAGTGGATTAATTTATGATATATTATGTCCACTCATTAAAAATGCTTTAATATTAGCCATGTCTGCAGTTTTCGGATTAAAGCAGAGCTGGGGGTGGCAACAGATGTGAAGCCTATAGGGAGAGATGAGGCGAGCCCCACGCGTCATCGGAACGCAATGCTCTCCTGACACAATGCTAAAAGAAGAGCAGTCGAACGCCCATTATATCCTCCCACAGTCTTGAAACCATTACTACTATCTATTCTCTGACAATTCACGCTTCGGTGAGCCTCTTAAAATGTCCCTTCCTGCTGCTTCTGAAGCCATCAACAGCCCTTCCACCAAGACTGCCGCAGCAGTCCTCGAGGAACCCCTGCCTGATCCACAGCTGGACCCTCGGCTGGACAAAACAGCAACTGGTCTGAGTGATCCACACATCCCCGGACATTTTCCAGGGGAAGGTTCCCCAACCGACGAGGAAACCCAAGAGATACCCTTCCACCGCTTTCATCTATACCATCACGACTATGGAGATGGGCCAAAAGTAGTGTTCCCACAGCTGGTGACTTATTCGAATCTGGCATCAGAAAGTTGGTTTCACGAATTTTGCCCCCTCATCGTCAGATGCTGGCGTATGAGGCTTCGCTTTCGCATCCAATCACAGCAACATTCCTTATCTGCCAGTTCATCTGCTCTGGAGTCCCCATACTCGTGTTTGTGGCCGGAACATTTCTTTTTCTGGCAGTCGCTATCCTGTTATGGGCACTTCTGTCGTCTTTGATACTTGCTCCAGTTCTTTTGGTTGCAAGCATCACAGGGGTGTCTATTTGGGGTTGGGGTTGGGTCATATACGGGTTCATTAGGCTGACGGACAAATTATTCCTCAATGGCATGCTGACCAAATTTTGGCTCATGCAGTTGGACGAGTACAAAAAGGAACTTGAACCATCGCTCGAAAACGAAGAGAGCGAGAAACCCTCGGTGTTTGACGAGAACCAACAACAATGAACGATTGATTTTAGGTATCGAGAAGCGCAAATCGATCAATCGAATTGGGTCTTGCCAGAATGATTTTGTGGCGTAGTCTGTTACCAAAGATCGTTTGGATTCTCAGTTGGGTGGACATTTTTCAAAATTAATCCACCAGGTGCTTGTTCTGAGATGTATTGACTTTCTCGTTCTTCGGTAGTACTTGGCTAGACCACTCAGTCGGAATCCTATTTCCACTCATAACACGAGGAACGCGTCATAATTCGGGAAAAAAAAAAAAAAAAAAGGAAAGTCACTGCAGCATATTTCTGTCACTAGTGCTACACGAACGTCATGGTTTGTTAATTTACTAGAGCCGACCCTTGCATACGTCCTATGTATATAAAGCATAACCGCCCACCGCTTGGATGTACACGAAACAGGTACCAATTTTGGGCTTACATCCATCACGCATTGAAGCTCATTCACTCCATCTATAATTTGAAGTCCATAATGTCTAGCTTTGTGTCTTTTCCGCCCAACACAGCACGGCTGTGCATTGTTTCAGGTAGAGGAGAGTGTGACCGAGGGTTCCTGCGTAATTGTGAAGAAGAAGGTTTTGATGTCACCTACATTCATTTCACGAAGGATACATCTTTATTTGTACAAGAGCTGAACAAGCTCGTTCAGGCGCTTGGTGCGGGTGAGTCATATGCTGTAGTTGGTAAGTATTGAACTGTTAGTACCCTTAAAAGAATTCTACAGCTAACAGAACGTGACAGGTTTTGGCGCTGCAGCTACCTTCTGCCTAAAGTACTATGTGAATCCTCAAAACACTCGCAAGATACGCGCCCTTGTGCCTACTATCCCACTCAGATGCCAGGACAAGAAATCCATTATCCATCGTCGATGCGGGTCCTTTTGCATCTAGCAAACCAGGACGTCGACGTATTTCATGTCTGCCAGGGCGCCGAGAGACATCACCAAAGGGAAAGGCAGCACCTTATTTCTGGAATAGGCGTCGGAGATAGACTCCCACTACGCTATAGGGCGTTTGTATACTCTGCGGCTCATCCAGGCTTCGCGGAGCGAAGTCAGAATAATTACGAACACATTTCTGCTGCATGTTTAGCATGGAGCAGGACTCTGGCACTTCTCCAAGAGGAGTTCGGGAAACATAACGATCTTGAAGAAATATGGGACCAGATTCAAGAAAGTATCATATCCCTCTTGACGTGCCCGTGCCCTCCTCCAATTTTAGAAAACAAACTCTTGTTAAGAGATATCTGACACCAGTATGCTGTTAGACAGATACTTCTCGCCCCGTATGAGAGATCCTCTGGCAAGTTATGTGAACGAAGGGACCCCTTCGCTTACGTTTACCCACACTTCAAGGTGCCACTGGCATGGAGGACCTCCATAAGTTTTATGCAAATTCATTTCCTCAAGGGCAGCCTCCATCAATGAAGATGCGCCTCATTTCCGTACCATTGGTGCGGACCGAGTGGTAGATGAGATCTTCGTTTATTTCAAACATACTCAAGAAATGCCGTGGATCCTCCCACACATACCACCACACATAAAGAAGTACGCATCATCGTCGTCAACATTGTATGTGTACGCGGCGGCTTACTGTATTCTGAACACGTGTACTGGGACCAAGCAAGTGTGCTTGTTCAGGTTGGCCTTTTGGATGAAAAGGAACTCCGAGGACATAAAAGGCTGGCAAAGGCTCCAATTGTTGGCGGGGAGCAGCCAGCTGTCTTAGTGAACAACCGGCAGATAACCAGTGATGCCGGTCGTTGATTACAGTAACTGGCTTTCAGCCCTCCGTTTAACCATAATGCGCAAAACACACAAGACTTGGTATAATCCAATGAAGTGCAGGAATTTGAACCAGCTTCAGGTGGATAATATTGTAACAACCCATGCTTGGGTACTACTGGCGCAACTGCGACTATAACGAGTTCAACTTTTAGATGACGACATATGATAATTAGGCCGCTCCCAAATGAAAAGGTCTCGAAACTTCAAACGAGACGAAGAAGTATTGTACTTTTAAAGAGATAATAATTTGCACCAATCAACAATACCCAGTGAATCAGTATGACACCCTTCGCGAGAAGCATTGGTAAATGAGTCATTGAAGATTGGACTAATTTCTGGTATTTCCACATGTCAGTCGTGATCACATAATGACCAATGGTACTTACAGCAACTGTAGAGTGAGGTCTCCGTGAATTTTTGCTTTGAGCTGAACTTCAATATCCAGGTTCAAATCTAACCGTAACCTCAATTGCTCCTCCTTTCCTTTCTCCTCATTTCCCAAGGCTCCGACAGCATTTCCTGTAACTTGGCCAAGCGTATTCCCAGCAGAACGAACTGCTTTGGAACCCACATCTTGGACTGCATCCACTGCCCCATTCACTGTCTTTCCAACCTCATCAACACCCCCTAAAGGAACCAGATCTTGGTTCCCTCTCCTACCGCGTGTCCGTCTTTGCCAGTTTCCGACAGAGGCAGTCTTGGGTCGATCAAGCTCGGAAGTTGGCCTCGGCGACGGCTGTTCTTCCTTCTGATTGTCAACCTGCTCTTCCATGGCAGGTGCTAGCGGCTCGGAATCACTGTTATGGCTTTGGTCCCCACCAGAATCGCTACCAGTGGGTGCAGTACCTCTGTCGGAAGCACGATTTGCCATTCGATAGCTAGGTTCGCTTACATCGCGCTTTTCTCCAGTCGATTCAGTAGCGGATTCCACACGCCTTCTCAGCTTTGGAGGCCTTTTCTTTGAGGGGTAGGTGCGTTCTGTGTCGTCGGTATTCCCCGTATCTGTCCCGGGGGCTCTCTGCACGTCGTCAGCCATCGTGAGGGCAAGTCTGGGGCTTGGTTATTGGATGGCTCGTGAATTTGATATGGTAGATATGTACAGGCATAGGAGGCCACTACTGCGAGGAAACGATCTTGGATGAGCCTCGATCAGCTGGAATATTCATGTCGGTGTGATGTCAGCGTGGCAACTTGACTTCTTGTGTAGGGGTTATCCTCCGAGCAGTGTATATTGGAAACCAGAAAGGTTAATAGGGGACTTGGGGTCACCAGATATATGGGGATGACGCATGTCTTAATGTGGCGCTGGTGGTCCAGGCACTCGTTGCGTTCCTTGCTTGACCATAGAATTGTGCAATTTCAGCTGAATGCCGTAGGTGGCGATTCGAGAGGAAGGATTGCAGAGCCGTGTTTATATGAAGCTATCTTGCCACCCAGTATTGGATTGTATATTCAGTGACCCTTGTATATTCTTTGAGATTTCTTTGCGTTCACTTTATGCCAAGTTGTTTCCGACACCGTTCCAACATCTGCAGCTACGAAAGAGCCTAGCGCTTGTTTATGGATACTGTTGAAATGGATCGCACAAGTTCTCCAGATTATGGATATGAGAGCAGTCCTGAACCGGTATCTCGACAAAGTCAGGAACAAACAGCGCGACAGCCGCAGCGGCTGGAAGTCGACAACCGGGTAAATAAGTTTAATACAGCGATCGATCGCGAGAATGAAGCCCAGTCCACCGCCCTACGATCGTATGAGGGTGGTCTTCAACAAACCGGGCAGTCTGGGGATTTATCGCGCATGGAAGAGCCGTCAACAGAAGAGGTTAGTCTAAATGATGAGGATGAAAGCGGCCAAGTTGAGAAAAAGGAGGACTCAGGATTAAAATTGCGCTTGGACTTGAACCTTGACATTGAGGTCGAGTTGAAAGCCAAGATTCATGGAGACATCACGTTATCTTTGCTGTATGTGCTTTCTCCTGATCATTGTAGCACTCATCTTACTGATTTTAAAGCTCCTAATGACTTGTATTTTAGAAAGTAACAAGTTAAAATGTGGCAGGTTTCATATGATAATAGAAAGCTACCTCATTATTAGCTCCCTATGCTGCCAAACAGGTCACCCTTACAGACTGAAGCGCACACATCAATATCTTCTATATTCCAATCTGCAGATGCGTGGTTCTTATATCCAGATAAAGCCAACCTATCTCCGTGCTCTTTGGCCGTATAATCGATAACACGTTCTAGTTCAATGAGTCTTCAATTGAGTTGTAGTAAGTCCACTGCTGCCAGGCAGGCGCTCGCAATGTAGCCATGTTCCAATGATCACTGTAAATGTCGAAATACAGCAGCTATTGTTAGGAGTCTCGCCCAGAAATCATCTCTGAACTCTTCATCGTACTAAATTAATATATTTTTTTGTTCTAATGTTTCTTTCTTTTTGTCTCTTCTTCTTGGGGGGTACACATTGTTTGTGGCGTGGTCTCGCCCAGAACAGATCGATCTCTTGGCAGAAAGCATAACGGGCTGCGTCCCGCGAATCAAAACGGAACAATGCAGCCAACGTGTCATACGGTGTTAAATATGGAGTGTAGAAGGAGGCAAATATACTTACTCTCTTGAAGGTTGGTTTTGTATTGTAGTGAAGGACTGGCCAATGGCTTTTAAATCCCCATTATAATCCATCTGGTATGCATCATCACTGGCTCGAAGGTACCCTCGTGATAGACATCCCATGGCTCGCTCGTAGAGAACAGATATATTGTGGCAGTGCAGAGGTTTACCTCCTATGTCCAGCTCCCGTTCTTGTACTATGCGTCGTGACGTAACAATAATGACGAAAAGTGTCGTCTGATTGACGTGCCCTGCTTTTCAATGTAGTTCCAGTTGTTTGGCCTGCAGGCAGCTCATAGCGAATATATTGTCGATCTGGCTACCATTTTCCTAATAACCTGAAAACATCACGTTTTGGGAAGAAACTTCCCTGTTTGTTACATACCAACAGAGCACAGCATTCTTGAAGGTACGCACTGCTGGTCAGACAAGGTCCTTCGTGATTTATAAGAGGCATGCGCATTTACAAGCGTACAGGTTTTTTACACAGCTCTGACACATAACTCCCAGTAGGGAAAAGGATCGAAGACAAATATCCACTGTTGATGTTATCTTCTTCGGGCAAAATGAGCGACATACGAATTGGCGAGCAGAGGATTGATGCTGCTCAGGGTCGATCTGAAGATAAAGCATCGGGGTCTGGGGGTTCTGTATCCTCGGGCCTTGACCAAGCAAAGCGAGGCGCATCGAAGCTTTCAGGGCTTGCTAAGGGGGCTGCGATACGGGTGGCAAATTGATGGACGCTGAAGCAAAGAAGGCTACCAAAAAGGACTTCGGAGACGCTGTCAATGCCCAGCTAAACGATAGTTTCCTTGATCTATCAGATCTAGAGGGACTCAAAGTTGACGAAGGTGGAAAAATTCTGGATAGATCAGGTCGACAGGTCGGCAGGTAACCGAAGGCGACCCCCAGGACCTTGTCGGCCAGACTGTCGATAGCCGGGGAGAGATCTTGGATGAAGATGGCGACCTGATTGGGCGAGTTGATGTTGTCTCCCAGGAGCTTGACAAAACGCCTACAGGGGCAATGCAAACAAGTGAAAAAGTTGATGATACGATCAAGAACGTCTCAATACTCGAGGGGAAGGTGATAAATCAGGACGGCAAGATTGTTGACGAACACGGACATGTGATCGGCTCAGTTGTGGGCCCTCAAGACCCAAGCACTCTAGCAGGAAAGTTGGTCACTGCCGATGGCCAAGCTGTGGATGATGAGAACAATGTTGTTGGGGAAGTCCAAATTGTATCCGGCAAAGCGCTGATGCGGCTCTACAGAAGCTGCAGGGGCGAAGCGAAGAAGCAACAGTGGGAGCAGGACCAACCAATGCCCCACAATTACCTGACGTTTCCACGCTAGAGGGTCTGACCTGTGATAAACTTGGCAACATCATGGACAAAAATCGTCTTCCCGTGGGTCAGCTTGTTGAGGGGACGCAAAGAAGCTTTGCAGAGACGGGTTACAGCTGGACAGTGAAGGACAATTCTGGGATAGCCAAGGTCGCCTAGTCGGAAGAGCAAAACCTGTACCACAGGAGCAAGAAGAAGGAGGTGCATTTGCTAACTTCGAGGAGGTTTTTGTTGGTGATGACGGTTATGTCCAGGACGAGAATAGAAAGCGGGTGGGAAGAATTGTTGAGGGCGATGCTAAGAAGCTTATAGGTCGTCCAGTGGATGACGATGGAGACATCCTGGATAAGAGAGGCAACACCCTCGGTCGAGCTGAGCCATTGCAGCTCTCGGAGATGGATGAGTCAGACAAAGGAAGTCTAGAGGAAGCGGCCTCTGAGGAGGAAGAGGATCAAGATCTATCAGTGCTTGACGGGAAGGTGGTTAATAAGATGGGAAATGTGGTTGACGATGCCGGGGTTGTTTTCGGCCATATCACTGCAGGAATTCCCAAGAAGATGGCGGGCAAGAAGGTCGATGCAAAGGGACAGGTCTGGAACGACATTGGTGAAGTGATAGGTATGGCTGAGCCTATTCCGAGCGAAGAACATGAGCAGCCGGAAGGACCGTTTTTTGGCTTAGACGGCCTGGTTGTGACAAAGGGTGGAGCGGTGGCCGATTCAACTGGTCAGGTCATTGGACGGCTTGTGGAAGGCGATGAGACTCGTCTCCTCGGACGAGCTGTTGATGAAGATGGCGAGATTATGGACAAATCAGGCAACGTTATCGGACGCGCACAGCGCTGCGGGCCTGAGGAGGAACAACCGCAGGCGACCAACCCCATGGCCGGTAACAAAGTTAATCAAGCCGGGGAAGTTCGGAACAGCGAAGGAGCTTTGCTCGGGAAGCTGACGCATGGCAAACTTGAGAAGGTGGTCGGAATGACGGTGGACAGCAATGGCAACGCGGTAGACGATGATGGCCAGAAGATCGGCACATGTACCTTGCTTGAGGATCTTCCCACTGAGTCCCAGCTGTCACCAGAGGAAATTGAAAAGCAACAGCAGGAAGAAAAAGAGCGAGATATCGCCAAAAAGATGTCCACCATCCTTCGGCAAACCCTTGACAGTGTAGGGTAGATTGCAGGCAGATTGCACAGGTAGATGTCTACTCCCTAACACGCACACTGGAGAAGACTGACATGGTTCCCAGCATATTGAAAAGGCCGACAGGACCCCAAAGCAAGAGCTTGATGAGGAGCAGCTAGTGAAGGACGTCAAGCCCTTAATAGAAGAGGCGAGTGGGTACCTGCAGGAATGCAAAGGCGCCCTTCGGGGTTTAGATCCGGATGGACAGATTGCTTCCGCAGCTAAAGCCCACAGTACTTCCCGTGAAGCGACCTCAGAAGAATACGAACTGGCAGATCTCCTCAAGGAGCTGACAGAGACGGTTGTCACCACTATCGACAATGGACGAAAGATGCTTGAGGACATGCCTCACGCTAGAAGGCAGATCAATCCCCTGTGGGCACTCCTTTCCGAGCCATTGTTCCAAATTATTGCTGCTGTCGGCCTTTTTGAGCGGGGTACTCGGCCTAGTTGGTAATCTACTGAATCAATTGGGGCTTGGGGGGATCCTTAATAGCCTTCTGGGCGGCCTTGGGATTGACAAACTTCTCGAAGGGTTCGGTTTGGGCACAGTGACAGATTCACTTGGGCTCGGTGGTAAGAAGTAGCTGGTCTTTGGTACCAAAAAGCGAATGTTCTGATACTTTTAGGCGGGCTATCCTTGCGTGCTCACTTGGCTTATTTCTGTTTCCTAGTGTACCAGTTGTTTTTTGTCGTATTTAAGGCTGTATTCGGACCTGATGGATATCTTTTTTAGGGTCTGTCCTCAGGTAAAAGCACAATTACTCATGTTGTAATCAAATCTTCTACCTTGAATTTGGTCTGTTGTTTCATCCTATATATATTTCTTGAATATCAGCACTAATATTGCTCACTGTCTTCGTCTCCCCAAGGATACCCTGCACCCGAACGGTCAAGTGTGTGAAGGCCAGGCAAATACGCGATAAAATCGATGAATTTGGTGCTATCTAACGAAAATTCTGAGCATAGAGGGGAAAGAGGAAGAAGCAGCAAAAGTAGTGGTGTGGGTGCTGAAGTAGACGAACACTCAAACAACTCCTAATCCAACAAATAGTGCAAATGTGATGCCTCAGGCACTAACTGACTCTGTGCTGTTATATCACCCCCCTCCTAAGACCTAATAACTGTCCTATAGTCATCTCTAATACTCATATAGATGGGCACTTAATTTGTAAATAAGTGATTCATTATTATAGGTAGATCTAGAATATTATTTAGCAAGCACTGATCTCTGCTTACTATAGGAGGTATGTCTATATTACTTAGTTACCTATATCTATTATTTTATTTTATCTCTGATATGTAACTCCTTTTTATAGTTTTAAGGAGTATATAGTATTATTCTCCTCAATAGAGGTCTACTAGAGTTACCTATAGTTATATATAGCTTATAGTTCTGTATTAAACTGCCCTATTAGGCCCTAGATTAAAGGTTATATTAGGTGATTTCTTGAATAAATAAAGTCTTAATCTCTTCTAGTCAGGGGCCCTACTATTAAGTAGATAAAGGTAACATCTTAATATCTAGAGTATAGTAACTATAAAGCCTAGTTATAGGGTAATAATATAGGTTATAACTAAACTATTAAGCCAATAAACTGGGCTTCTAGACTACTTGTCCAGAAGCCTACAGTAGTGGAGCTTAAGTAACGTAACCAGTAAGCGAGTGAGTCATGTAAGCAGGCAAGTCACCTCCACCCAATTTCCACGACTAGGTAAGATTTAAACACCTTTTCCAACCAACCCAATTGTATTTCTATAAAAACTAATTACTAGGTGGATTAGGATATCTAACTCTAGTATACCCCTAAATATAATAATTAGAATACTGTAATAGCGTATATATATAAGGTCTAACTACAGGAAGCCTAGTACCTAAGACCCTATATCTTAAGTTTTAAATACTTAATTTATTATTAAAATTACTCCTTATTCTCTTAAATAGAAAGACCCTCTAGAGATAAGCTATTTTAGACTTCTTCTTCTTTTAAAGCTACTTCTTATATATAGCTTATAAATTATAGAGTTCTTAATATATAAGAGCTATCTTATTTAAGGCTAACTTATTATACTTAATAATCTTATCTAATTATATTTCTAAGGAAGAGGTAGGACTTTATAAGTTTTTTAGCTATTATAGATATCTTTAGAGAAGCTTTCTTTTTACTATAGATACCTACTTTTTGAGCTATCTAATTATATATAGTATTCATTAGTACTAAATTGGTTAACTAGCTGCCTAGTAGTATAGGTATTTAAAGCTAAATATTTAGCTAGATAAGTATTATTTCTAGGTTTATAGAACTAGTCTAGTAGTAGAGAAACTACTAGAGATATTACTAGTAGTATAGATCTCTATATATACTTAAGAAAAAGCTTTAAGAAAGTTAAGCTTATTAATATAATTAAATCTAAGGTATATCTTAGTTTCTACTACTAAGCATCTATATATATGTTTTAAAGGTAAAAAGTAGCTAATATCCAGAGATTATAGTAGATATAAAAATAAGTAGATATATAGATAGAAATAATTATTCTTACTATATATCTTATTAAACTGAGGTAGTTAGATGGCTGCTATAGCTATTAAGAACTAGAAGATAATATTTCCTAGTTATAATAATAAGTAGTTATAGGAATAAAGAGGTTTTTAAGCTAGTAAAGGCTTATTTTATTACTAGTCTAGCTATTTAGACTAACTTTAATCCTCTAGTTATATAGTGTAAGATACTACAATTGGATAGTATATACAACTCCTATTGCGAGGGAGCTGGGTAATTACTCAGCCCCATACATCTATATATATATATAGATATCCCCTGATCCCGCACTTCTAGGGGTCAGTAACAATTTCTATAGTAAAAGGGTTATTCCTATTATCCTTTACTACTACTTTCTATTTATAAGATACTATTATACTTTATTATATGGTTAAGCCTTTAATACTAAGGTTTCTTCTTATAATTTTATTACTCTTTACTTTTAACTAGTTTATTAGAGATAATGGGCTATTATAAGACTTCTTAGTTAATTAACCTAACTAGTTATAAAGGTAATTAGTAATAATCTAACCTATAGAGCCAGGATAAATATTAGAAAAGTAATACTCCTCTATCTAAATCTATAAAACTAGACTAGCTTTATAAGAAAGTACTAGTATTAAAATAGATTATAAAACTCTAGGAATATCTTAGATTATAGCTAAGTACTTATAACTAAGTAAGCTATTAAGTAACTTATTATTCCTATTTATAAAGTGCTTAGATGTCTATATCAACTACCTATAGAGAATAAGAGATACTTAACTATTAATTATAATTATATATTCCTTTATTATCTAATAAGAATTGACTACAGAGGCTAATAACTAGAATAAAAATAGAAAATAAAGATTATAGTAATATACCTTAATTATATCCTAAGTAATCTTTAGAGGTTAGAATCTTCTAAGCCTACTATAAGGTAGGATAGGAAGGCCTATACTAGTTCTTAGAGAACTAGCTAGGTAACCTATATAACTACTAGTAGGATATATAGTTATATCTCCTAAGGATATGTCTATAGGACTTAGAGAGTAACTTTATATACCTTAATAGTAGTAGGAATAGTAATTAGAACTAGATTATAAGACAGAGAATATAGACTTAATATAAATTATCTCCTTTTTAAGACCTTCCTATATCCTATTAAAAGGATGGTTTATAAATAACCTAACTTTCTATCTAATATCTTAGACCTTATTATATTAATTATATAACTATATCTAAGTATTAAATAGTAAGCCTTATAAACCAATAAATCCTTAGATAGATAGAAGCTAGGGAGTACTAAGACTTATCTTAATCTTATCCACCTATAAAGACTTTAAAGGGGAATAACACTCTAATAAAAGGAAATAAATGTAGAGAAACTATATTAGAAACCCCTTATAAACCCTAAGATCCTTAGCTAAGCCCTTATAGAATAATAAAATTATATATTATAAGTATAGTAAAAGAGGTTATCTTTTTTAGATTATCCAAAACTGCCTAAAGAAAAGAAATCCTAACTAAATAGTTAGTTATAGAGATAAGTATAATATATTATCCTAACTAGAGAGAGGAGTATTTAGTTTATATAAGAAAGTATCTCTTATAGATATCTCTAGTAGGAAAAGATCCTTAGGCCTACTCTATACTAATTAATAGTAGGAGTAAGGTTAATATTATCCTATTCTTACTTATAAAGTAGGCTGCTTAGGAGAGACTCCTATAATAAGTATTTATAAAGGGGGTATTAACTAGCCTTTATAGAGTAAGGATATAGTAGAGACTTACTTTAAGCTCTATAACTTAGATTAAAAAAAAGAGTATTTTATAAATTAGTAATTATTTTACTAGATATTAATTATATTATCCTAGAAATGCCTTAATTATAGATTTATAATCTATAAATAGACTAGGCTAAGGAATATAGTAAAATTTTACAGAAGACTAATCTATATAGAGATAGCTATATAAGAGAGATATTAGAGTAAATAAAGAATACTAAAGTTACTCTTATAGTATCTCTATTTAATAGTTAGTATAAGACCTTATTATAAAAGACCTACTAGTATAATATAAGGAATTCCAAGATGTCTTCTTATAAAGAAGAGATAACTAGTTTACTATCTATTATAAGGGAGTAGACCTAGAGATATAGTTAAAGAAAAAGAAAAGGCTACCCTTTAGACCTCTATATAACTATTCTATATAAGAATTATATGCTATTTATAAGTACCTCTATATAATACTTATAAAGGGGTGGATTAAGAATTTAAGTCTAGTATAGCTCCCTAGTTATATTTATAAGAAAGAAGATGATAGCCTTTAGTCTATATAGATTATTATAGATTAAATATAATGACTATTTATAACTACTATCTATTACTACTAATTATAGAGACTATTAATTATCTAAGTTTAGAAGGTTTTACCTAACTAGACCTTTATAATACTTACTAATAGTTTAAATAGCTCTAGGATATAAATTAAAGACTATATTTTATATAAAATATAGGCTCTTTAAGTATTTAATTATACCCTTTAGGTAATAAATATACTATATCTTTTAATTATTTATAAACTTTATCTTTTGTAATATACTAGATATCTATATTATTATCTATATTAATAATATTATTATCTATTCTAATACTATAGAGAGTATATTAAGTATATTTATAAAGTATTAAAGAGGCTATAAAGTAGGCCTGTATATAAAGCTAGCTAAATACTTCTTTATAAAGCCCTAGATTAATTTTTTTAGCTATATTATTACCTCCTAGGAAGTAGAGATGGAACCTTTATAAATAGCTACTATATTAGAATAGCTAGAACCTTATATGTTTATAAGATTATAGCATTTCTTAGATTTACTAAGTAGTATTATTACTTTATTTAGTACTATTTATGAATAGTAATACCTTTTACTAACTTATTAAAAAAGCTATATAAGGAAAGCCTAGGTAAAGGACCTAGTAGGACTTCCTAACTAAGCCTATAAGGTAGGCTATAAAGGACCCTTAAGGAAGCCTTTATAGAGATAATTAAGCTAAACTACTTTATAGAAACTAGGCTAATGTAACTAGAGACTAACTTATTAGGGTTTATAGTCTATAGTATCCTACTATAGCTTAATAACCAGAAGTAGTAGGCCCTAATAGCTTTTTACTTATAAAAATGACCTCTACTAAGAGAAACTATAAGATTTATAATTAGGAGTTACTTATATAATTATAAAATTATTTTATAAATAGTAGCACTATCTGAAGATAGTAAGTAGTATATTAAGATAATTACTAATTATAATAGCCTAAAGTACTTTAGCTCTAAGAAAGAGCTTTTATAATACTAAGTATACTAGTCTAGGTACTAGTAGATTCTATTTTTAAATCTAGTATTATAAGGGGTTATAGAACCTAATCAATATACCTTTATAATAGATAGACTATAAGCTAGCTACTATAAGAATAATAACCTAATATCTCTATAAAAGGCTATTATAGTTATAAATATTACTATAGCCTATAGTCTAAATTAAGGGACTTATAAAGCCTAAGTCCTAGCTATTAAAACTAGTTATAATATAGAACTCTAGTAAGAGTAAAAGGATCTTTATAAGGACTATAAGGGCAGAAGGCCTATACTAATAAGACCTCTTATAGGAGCTCTTAAGATGTCTTTTAGATATCCTAGTATAGGATAGCTTAGTAAAGGAGATTATTACTAGTTTTAAGATCCTAAGTCCTTTCTATTATAAAGAGAAAGGTTAAGAAAAAAACTTAAGTATTAAGAATATTATAATAATATTCTTTTTTATAAAGGTAAGCTCTATATTCTAAAGTAGGAAACTTTATACCTAGCTATTCTTATAAAGTACTATAATAACCTATTTATAAGTTACTTTATAGAGGTAAAAATATTAGAGCTAGTAGCTTACAGATTTTACTAGCTATAATAAGCTGAATTTATTTAGGAATACTATATATATAGAGTATATTAAGGCTCATAATAGATTTATAAAAAATAATAAGGGCTCTTAATACTCTTACAACTACTAGTAAGAAATCTAGACTAATATTATAATAGACTTTATTATAGATCTACTAGCTAGTATAGCTAGTAATAGCTAGTTATAGGTATATATAATACTATCCTAGTTATAATTAATTAGTTTAGTAAGATGTATTATTTTATACCTATATATAATAGTATTACTAGAAGTAAGCTTATAATATTACTTTTTTATAAGGTCTTCTAACTGTATAAAATCCTATAGAAGATTATTAGTAATTATAAATTAGTATTTATAGCAAGGTTCTAGTTTAATATAATATATTACCTCCTAATTAAGAAGGGGTTATTAACTATATATTATCTATAGATAGATGGTTAGACTAAGTATTTAAATAGTATATTACTTAAATAGTACCTTCACAGATATATTAATTTTAAATAGAATAATTAGGTGGATCTCTACTATCTCTTACAGAATTTACCTATAATAATTTATAATATCTATTAACTAAGTAAATACTATTCTAGTTAGTTACTAGTATAGACCTAAGGATTATCACACTAGATACTTACTAAGTAAGAAATACTAAGTAAATAATTTATAAAAGAGCTATAAAAAGAAGCTAGATAATATACCTAAAAGGCACTAGCTAAGGTATATAAGTACTAGAAGACCTATTATAATTAATAAAAGATAGTAAAGACCTATTATATAGGTAATTAAGTCTAGATTAGTACTAGAAATATATTATAAATCCATTCTAGTAAGAAACTAGACCAAACTAAACACTAGCCTAGTATAAATAGTAAAGTATATTAGAAATATAGTCTATTATATGACCTACCTATAGGTCTAAATATATATAATATATTTATATCTCTATACTCTGTAACTATTATAAGATACTAGGACTAGACTCTACAGAAAGATTCCCTATTTATAAAGTAATAAGTCTACTTATAAGTATTATCTAGAGAAGATTCTGGCCTTATAAAGGGTAAGCTAGTTAAGTAAAAAAATATAAAGTCTACTAAAAAGGATACTCTATAGATAATAATATATAGGAACCTATAAGTAGCCTATAATACCTATAAATATTTAAGGAATATCTTATAGGGGGAGAAAACTCTTCAATTAACTAAAAAAAAAAAAAAAAAAAAAAAATTTTAACTTCTAGAGTATAGGCTTAATATTACTAAGTATCCCCTCTATTCTTATATAATAGATGTTTTTAATAGGTTATAGGTATAGCACTATTATAGATAGGCAGAGGCTATTATCTAATTAATAACTATACTACTACTCTATAAGGGAGCAGCAGCAATAGCTATAATAAAGATAGTTATTATACCTCTACCCTATCCCCCCTAAGATATAAATTATAAATAAAGGGTCCCTATTATATTATAATAAGTATTATATACCTAGTTTATAAGAGGCTAGTTACTAGCTCTAGTTATAAGGATTTCCTTATAGAGCTAGGCTTACTAAGCTAACTAGGCCAGGTTTATTCTATCCATAAAAGGGAATAGAATAAAGACTAGTTAGAGTACCTAACTATACTCTAACTAGATAGGGGCTATTAGCCTGTCTATAGGGGTAGTCTAGGGACTATAATAGGCCTTTCTTCTAAGTACCTATTAAAGAATGCCATAGGGGGCTATTAAATAAACTAGAAGTTAGCCTAGTCTACTACTGTTATAGTAGCTAGAGGCTGCCTATCCTAGACACCCTAGGGTATGCCTATAGGTGGTAGAGGGGGTTCCTATAAGGTGTAGGCTAGGTATTTATAGATACAAGAAAAATATTATTAATATAATAACCTCCTGTTATATAGCTATAATAATAGGAGGTAGAGGACTAATAACACTAAGATAATTATAATAGGTATAAGAGGGGCAGCTATAGGCAGAGAAATAGTAGGAGTAAAAGGCTATATACTAAGGATAGCTAGTCCTTTCTATAAGAAGTCTATAAAGGCTAGCTAGCTCTATAAAGGGTATTAAGTCCTATAGAGGGCTAAGTCCTTCTTCTATAAACCCCAACAACTCCTCTAAGAATAAAAGAAAAGGGGAAGAGAGAAGACTCTATAAAAGCCTCTTAAGAGAATAACTAAGAGGAGTTATTATTATTATTATTATTATTATTATAGGAGGGGCTAGGAGACTATTCCTAATTAATAAAGCTAATAACACAAGTCTATAATAATAAAAGAAGTTTATAATAGTAAAGAAAGCTTATAATAACTAATACCCTATAACTTTATCTATAGAGGTAACTCTATGCCTTCCACTCTATAAGACAAAGGAAAAGGATAAAAAAGAGTTACTTATAAAAGAAAAATAGAATAAGCTAAGAGATGGAGGGATAAGTCTCTCTCCTCCTCTATAGGAGGGGGCCTAGGTGTAGAATAAGCTACTAGGGGCAGCCAACATAAATACAAATTATATAATATACTAAATAACATAATTATATAAGTATAGTATAAGGGCTCTATAGATATACAAGGCTTTAGAAGTTTAGGAAAATTACCTACCTTATAAGGGGGCGAGGGGGGGGCACAGACCTAATAAATAATAGAAAAAAGGTAAAGAGAGAAAAGTTTTTAGAGAGAGGAATACTCTATATACCCTACTTCTAGAGGTTAATTATGTTATTAAAGAATGATATTATAGGTATTTACAGAGTACTATTAGAATTTAGACTTAGGTCCGGACCTCCTCTAGATCTATTACTACTAGGGCCTACTTTATTAGCTCTCCTACTCTTAAGGGTCTAGGCCCTGCTAGCTATTTACTTAGGAATAGCTCTATAAAGGATAAGAGCTTTATAAAAAATTATATATATCTAATATAGTATTATAAGATTACTAAAATTAAGAAGACCTTTTTTTTTATTTAGGTTTACCCTTATAAATAAGGTTTTACTAAAGAGGTTTTTTTATTAATCCTTTATTAGATTATATAAAAACCCCCTTAATAGATAAGTATTATAGGATACTTTATAATAATATCTTAAGGGTCTAAGGTATTATAAGAGGGGAGATAGTTATAAGATACTATAATTAGATAGTATATATACTCCTATTATAAGGGAGCGGGTGATTACTCAGTCCTATACATCTATATATATATATAGATATCCCCTGATCCCGCACTTCTAGGGGTCAGTAATAATTTTCTATAGTAAAGGGTTATTTATTGTCCTCTACTAACTGCTTCCTACTCTTGTGAGATACTATTATACTCTGTCACACGGGTTAAGCCTCTAATACCTAAGGGTTCCTCCTTACAAGTAGTCCAGCTAGTAGTAGTAAAAATAAAGAGATTTCTAAGCTAAAAAAACTTATTTTATTATTAATCTAGCTATTTAGACTAACTTTAATCCTTTAGTTATATAGTAGTTTACTCTAATACTAGTTTTTCTATATAGACCTTCCCCTTAAGATAATATATAATAGAAGGGCCTATTTAGAGGCACTAATATACTTAATAAAAGTAATTTATTTCTAATTTTTTAGCTATATAAGAGGTGTTTTACTATATAAATTAGCTCTAGTAAACTCTATCAAACCAGCTATGGAAGATGCATTTCCTAGTTATAATAATAAAGGGAGGACATAGATCTCTAGCCACAGAGATTGCCTCTATAATTATAATATATTCCCGGTTGGAATTGAGACCTAGATAGGTCTTTATATGATCTCTAGTAATAATCTACTAGTCTTTAATAACACTAATTTAAAAGCCTGTTTTATTAAAGTTCTAGATGTCATTATCTAGGATTCTATATACAGCAATAATAATATAAAGGCAATAATACTAATCCTCCAGGTTATCCTGATTATTAGTATAATGTTACTCTATCTCTATAGCCCTTGCCTTCTTTATATTATACTATGGGTGATGTATAAGCCAGTAGGATAGCTACTTATTACCTATAGTAGAGGCTTGGTGTTGGGATCATTATAAGCCTTCTATAGTATCAAACTGGCTGCTTTTTGTACTATTTTAGGCCTCGGGGGGAGACCAACTCTTACCTAGTATTTAATATACTGCTTTAGAGCAGAGTTTTGAGCCTTAGTAAGCTTTATATTAGCGATAGTCGTGTAATTCTTAAATCTTTACTGTAGAAGCGATTACTTAAGTATTAATAAGGCATATTAAACTCATACACAGTCTTCAAGAAATTAGGCTTTTCTTAATAATGCAGGGCTTCTAGAGCCCTATTAATTCGAGACTCGACCTTATAGTAATTAGTAGGCATTGTGGGGTTGAAAAATGACGCATTAAAAACAAGTTAGTTAAATAGTAAAATTTCTGGCTGTTAAGCCGTCCTGGCTGTTAAGCTGCCAGGATCGCCGTTAGCAGCGACCCCGGAACGCTAGTAGATGGAGGGGTTGGTATAGGTCAAGGCCGCGTAAGCACATTTTCATTGTGATCAACGGCCACTTAGCTTAGCGTAATTATCGCAGGATCCCAGCCTCGTCCTACAAATGCATTGCGTCGGCGGCCAGTCATTTAAACAGAAGCTTAGCCGCATGAGCACCATCTTGTGATCAGCCACGAGCTCTATGAGTAACTTAGACAAGCTCTAATGTCTTGGCAAAATGGGTTGGTTGCCAGCCCATTTTGTGTAGACAAAGACCTTACTACCTAGTTTTTTATTTAACCAATTCGAAATAATTTATAAATTTTTCAACGTTTCCTGGAATAAAGCCATCGTAGGTATCTAAATCAAGTCTCTTTATAATCTTAGCTAATTTTGTTGATGTTATTTTTGACTTCCAAGAGATAACCCGGATGAGCATCATCGGACACTTTATCTGCACCTTAAAAGATAAGCTAGCTTAATAGTCGTCGGAATGGAGCAGGGTTCGGATGTAGGACATTCGACTGCGTTTTTACATACCCTATATTTCTATGAGTCCCGTTCAATGAGTGATTGTGGATGACCAGCCGGAGCACACTTCACAGCAAGACCTTGGCTTTAGCTCATCCAACTGCCGCTGATCAGCCGTCAGTGCAACCCATGGTCGACAGTGCGTCGACAGTGACGAGTCAAATAGAACAGGAGGGACACAGCAGCTGGGAAATAGTCAGGAGGCGTGCGGGATGAGTATTAATACTAGCTGATGACATTTTCGGTCTGGGTAAAGAAGAAGTCTATTAGTCCTAGCCTGCGCTTAATATATAATATCTATAGCTTGGGTTGAGCCAACCATACTATAGTCCTAATATTAGCGGCTATCCCCCCCCTAAAGCAGCCGCTGGTTCTCTTGCTTAAGCGACTAGATCCTTATCTATAGTGCCTCTACCTGGGCTCTTTGGGCCCATACGCCAGCAGGCTCACCTGCCGTTGAATCTCGTCTCGAATCCACTGAGAGACGGGCTGGGTAACTGCGGGTGGGAACCGCCCCTGCGGGTCCTGTGGTGGTAGCCAGTGGTGCTGTACACTCTGAGGTTACTGCCCACTACCCTGGGGCCACGGCCGATGGTTCGCTCCTAGGGTGGCCGGTGGAAAGTGGTGGTGATTCGGGACCGCAGTCGCTGCGCCAGTAATTAGTAAGTGATCTGATTGGCCTGTCCTGTTGCTATACCTGGATAGCTGTGCACTTGCTGAATTGACCCGACGGAAGCGCCTACATGTGCGGGAGGAACGAATGGGTGCAGGCCATATATGACAGGATCGGGCGGATGATAGGATCCATTATGTGGCTAGGATAGGGCGCTTGAAGACATGATAAGAAGTCACTACGAGTTTCTAGGTGAATCAAAGAAAGCAAGATAGGAAAAGAAGGCCTGCAGTACAACCAAAACATGCGCTAAGTAAGCAGATCCAACTACTACAGATAGGATTTCTGTCTGTCTTTATAGTGGAATTGAGTAATTCGAAGCAAGAGTATCTGGATTACTTTCATCCAAGAGAGATACGGAGACTAGCACAGCAGCCCACATCCTTAAAATGCCCCCCGAGGCAATCTCAAGCAGTTAATGCAAAGATAACCAGGGCGCGAATATTGAACCCGAGGATTACAGTTGAACAGGTTCAGCAGGTTCAACATGTCCAGTGGGCCGACCGTGTCCGCAAGTGGAGATGAGCCATGGTGGCCAGGCACCATCGAGCCAGCCACTTGCCCACCTTTAGAGGCACCCACCCAACTACTGACCGCGGAGAAGCCACACGCCGGCAGGTTAGTAGTTGGGTGGGTGACCACCAGCGAATCCCTGCTGTTGTATGTTTTCACTTTTTTTTTTTTTCCCTGGCCTGTAGAGCTTGGGTAGTGGGTGGTGTTGATTGCTTTCTCCTATGTGTTTGGAAACGCGTTGCTAAGATCCGCGCACTCAGTGGCTCGAAGATGCCGCTGACTTCTTGTCGAAATTCAATTGACTTGAAGTCCGAAGTCCAATATGAATTGGTGGATTTCGTCCAGGTTGGGATGCTGGTACCGGACGTGGGACAGTTTAATCAGCCGAATTCGCGAATCTACATCAATCTGGCGTTTTGCCAGCCAATTCGATTGAGATTCTTGGTCTTTGCCCATTGCCTTGGTGTCTGGCAGCGTGGCGCCACGGTTTGCGGGAATCGCGAGTGTAGGCATGACTTCGGGATTACAGCGCTTCACTTTCTGGGAACGCCCAGTCTTATCGGAGTGCTCGGAACGACATGTTGACTCCAGGCTTGTTGCTTATGAAAGGGGAGATCTGTTCCCATGTGGTGCATCCACCCGGTGATTGTTCCCACATGGATCAATAGACCCCACCAGTCGAATCCGAGTATGAAAACCAACCACTCCGGCTGTCACAAATCGCTTCTATTTCTTCTATTTCACAAATAATTCCTTTTCTTGAATCAAATTTACATCTACAGTCGACACTCTGACCCAATGCCTGCCTTCAAACGTCTGGTTCGCTTTGCAGTGAGAAACGAGGTGACGTATCTGTAGGCTCCCCACGAGGGAAGATCACAATGCCGGGGATGGTGGGACTATGGCACTATGGATGTGACTTTGGGTTTCTGGAGTGCGGTGACCGGGGAAGCCAGCGTTCTATAGGTCCCACAGTCAAACAAGTTGATGCGGGGGAAGTATACGCTCCTCCTCACTGGTAGCATCATATAAGATGCAAGTCAAAAAACAGTTCTCTCCCACTCATACCATCAACAGAAAATGGCGACAATTGTTCTATCTCGTATCCAGGCATATGCCCCTGAGATCCTTTTCCATCCCACGGAGGCGGCCCTAGCCGGCCTCTGTTTGCTTATATCGGGCTACCTGCTACATGCCACTGCAGTTGCATTAACACCGGGACTGCGTCGATTCCGGGCCCCATTATCGCCCGGTTTACTCCACTTTATCGTCCATGGATGATATCTCGAGGCGATGCGCCAAGCTTCTACCACAGACTCCACCAACAATACGGCAGCATCGTCCGGACCGGCCCGAAATCCGTCGATATTTCGGATCCTAAAGCCGTGGGAATCATTTACGGGATAAGCAGTAAATTCCTCAAGGTGCGGCTTTCAATCGACCTGCGTGATGAAATAACCATCTTGCTCTTATTTACTGACTCCTTATTTAGTCCGCCTTCTATGATGCCTTTAGCCCCCTGTATGAAGGCACCACCATGCCCAGCATGTTCTCGGTCAGAGACCCTGCTGAACATCAGGCCTTGAGACGCCCTGTGGCACAGAAGTTCTCCATGTCTTCCATCCGCTCAATGGAGCCCTTCGCGGATGAATGCAGTGAGATCTTCATTCACGCAATGAAAAACCTTGCAGGGCAACCGGTTGACCTGGGTGAGTGGCTTCAATGGTACGCATTTGATGTGATCGGTGCTATCACATTCCAACGTCGATTTGGATTTATGGAGGAGCAGAAAGATGTACAAGGAATGATTGCAGCTATCGATTCTGGACTTCGGTATGCTGGCACTGTCGGACAGGTCCCTTGGCTGCATGAGTGTTTGATGGGCAGTAAATGGTTTCGCAGGTTTTTGGCATCACAGCCATTCATCTCCGTCCCAGATCCATTAAGAACGATTGTAGAGGTTGGTGCCCCCATTTAACTCCCTGCTATTCTACGAAACTCTTCTGGTGGTCCTCCCTAATCAATCGAGCAGTTTACTCAGGAGTGCATCGATGATTACGACCGAGATTCTGCAACAAAACGCCGTGAGCGTCCAGATTTTCTTTCGTGGCTGCGTGGGGAAGAAGCCAAGGGCAAGCCACTTTCGAATCGGGATATGATAAATCATTTGAGTAATAATCTGTATGCCCCTGCTCTCTGGTTCTCAGGCGATCTAGCCGGGCTGATGAGCGTATCACTCCAGGCTAGCAGGGAGCGACACCACTGGCATCTCGCTGAGAGCAATCATATACTATCTAGTTCAAAATCCACGCGTCTATAAGAAACTGCAGCAGGAAATCGACACGGCAGACCGCAACGGCCAATTGTCCAAGTATGTAACCTTTGAGGAGTGCCTGCGACTGGAGTATCTGTAAGTGGACCCGCCCTTGTTCAAGCACCGTAATACAGAGCTGCCTTTTCTTACCATCTCGCCTCCCCGGGGAGAGATACACAATACAGACAGGCAGTTATGAAGGAAGCCATGAGATGCCACCCAGGAGTATCATCCCGCTTGAGCGCGTCGTGCCAGATGGTGGGCCGTGCTGAATGGGGTGCATCTTGACGCAGGAACCGTCGTCGGGGTCAATCCAGTAGTGCTACACCATGACAAGGGCATTTTTGGCACCGACGCGGCGACATTCCGACCCGAGCGCTGGACTGAGTCGGATCAAGACACAGTGAAAATCATGGATCGGCATCTGATGACGGTATGTGACGCCTATCCGAGACACATCGGATGCTCGACCGCTAAAAAAGAGAGCAGTTTGGCTACGGCTCCCGTACCTGTATTGGGAAGAACATCTCTATCATGGAGATGGGAAAGCTGGTGCCCCAGATTTTACGGCATTTTGACATAGAGTGGGCATCGGACAAGCCGGCATGGCGAGTGGAGACATTTTGGTTTGCAAAACAACATGATCTTATCTGTCGGCTGTCGATCCGAGTGAAAAGGGATCCCTGAGCATGTCCTGCATGCTCCATAGGACACGCGAAATATTCATCGCTACAGTATCCTGGACAGGTCTTTATGGCAGGGAAAGGACAGAACTGACTGGGTGTAAATATCCGTTCGCTCAACGTACAATTATCGAGATAACAGGCAGAAATTAAAACAAGTCTGGCAGGTTGTCCACAAAGGCCAAAAGAGTGGTCGAAAGACTCCGGACAATTTCCAGTGGTTTATCTTTCCAAGTAGATCAATCACCCTGAAAAAGGGACCGGATTCCGGTCGTCCCATGTGGATGCCGCTCGTCATTTCGTAAAATAGTTTAGTCTGGTTGACCCCAAGTAGTTTCAATTCTGGAAAGTCCAAATTTTCAAGCCCTCCACCACCTTGCCGGGCCTCATCTCTGCCAAAGCTGGTGAAGGATGCCCAAGCAATCTCAGCGTAGTACAATGCCATCGGCACGTGGACAGCGGGCCTGCACCAAGCACGATGGACTGGAAATGTTTCTGGATCAAAGAAGCATGAAGAATCGTACGTTTGGCATTCTTTGATTTTGCCCACGTTGCTGCGTTCACACGCGTCTGTTGTGATACTGCCTCGCCTTCCCGTCCACATGCACATTCAAGGTCATCAAATCGAGTATACAGGTGCATGAAGATAGAATGCCAGAGGACTAGGAGGCAGAACGTATCTTTTATCTGGCTAGAGGGAGGACGGTTTTGTGTATTGTGGTTGAACCGTTGTAGATACCACTGGATGAGTAACCTCTCGCAGTTTTCAACAATCGCTGGACGGGTCCCGGCAGAGTCACATCCCTCCTGGGCCAAGCACCGATGGACTCCAGCGTAGCATATGACTCGAAGTCATTGTCTGGTCGCATTTCGGCCAATCGTGACAGCGGGTCAGTATCTATCGGGGACGGGGGAATTTGCACAGATGCCTGCGTCATCAAAAGCTGCCTTTTCCAGGACTCGGCAGTAGACGCTGTAAATATGCTGGGCGGCATAGTCGCGGTATCTTATCAATGGCATGACGGATAAGGGGTTCATGATTATGCAATTTAGCTAACTCGACATCATGAATGTAGATACCCATGACAATCCTAGCCACTGGTGCGTTAGCTATGAGCCACTCTGCTGCCGCCGGGTTTATGCCGTTTCATTTCTTCCATTTGAGCCCAGGCTTTCCATGCCGCTTGCAATTCATCCTTGTCGCTCTGTATATGGACTGTGCTACTTGTGGGGTCATCTATCGTTCTGAACAATTTGACATTTCGTGCCCACTGCAGAAATCAGCTAGCGGATGATCATGTTTGTCCTGCGGCACTCACAGCAACTACACTTCCATGAAACACCTCGATACCCATCAAATCCTTTGGCCTCTGGGGGGTGACAGGCTGATTTAGTGCATAGCCTCAAGATCCAGAGCGGGTTTGCTTACCCCGACTAGGAGGCCAAACGTCTACCCTATCAAGGAGGCTTGCAGAGGATAGATTGAGGAGTCTCCCGTCGCTGAGATATGTGTTTTCCCACTTGATCGTCTGTTAGAATCTTCCGGGCCTGCGATGTAATGAAGGTTCATTGATTACGTACTGAAGCTAGAATGGCCTTCTGTAGCCGTTCAAACATGCTTATGCCATGTGCCATTGCTCGGGACGAGCCCAGAAACAGGCTACCGATAGAGCAAATGGACAAGAGAAGAATCGCATTCTTGTTTGAAGGTCGAAACGTTGGCACATGGACCAGAGGGAATATGGGTTGAAAATATTTGAAGTAGGCCTGGAGACAAAGGTCCTGGACGAGTTGTCAGATGGAAAGGGACCATGCACGATTGGGTCCGGTAGCAATCACTTACCAAGAATCCCGTTGAGGGTAAGATTCCCGGTTGGATACGTTGTTTGCAGGCTCTCGGCCAGTCTCTCCCGGTAGGATTCGTCTGCTGTTATGTGTATCTGACAACGGTCGTTATTTCCGAGAGCCCGATGATCGGGTGTCGTTTGGCCCGACGAGACCCTTGTTTCGGAAAATGTGTGCCATCGCCGTTGTATTAGTCCACCCACTTCCGCCGGGCTTGGGGCGGGACCTTTTGTCCCAATCTCTGTGGATTCGAGTAATGACTGATTCAGGGCATCCAGGTTAAAATCGGGTCTTGTTAGTCAGGCCATCCAGTCCAGGTCCCTTTGGACATCCGACGTTATGGCCCAAGGGCTAGTCTGTTCGGCGATGATATATTCATCTCCGTGGCGGCCAAGTGCGCATTTAAGATATTGTCCTGTTCCATCGTGGTTTGATTGTCTTCGGTGAGTAAGATCTCAGCTGTCGCTCCTAATAGGGATGGCGTTAGCTCTGGTTGGATATGAGTGGAATGGATTTGCAGGTCTAATGGCAATTGGCCATGTTCGGGAGCTGATCCCGCCGAGCCCGATGCCGCTGATAGCTGGCTTAGGGGACCTGGGTGATAGTTCAGGCTGGCGAATGGTGTATCGCCGATCGAGGTCCCAAGGTCGCTGTTTTGTGTATTGGGTTCCGCCGCAATCACGTGTGTACCCTGGCATGGCGTAAGAGGGTGTCCCTATTAAATCC
>JASHHO010000068.1:600000-776884 GCA_039763685.1 Aspergillus micronesiensis | reverse complement strand
TCTTTGCGTCACCCAGTACACCTACAAGCCCGGTGTGCTGATCGGACGGGTGGCTGTGTAGTGGATCAGCCTCACCATGGAGACAGAGAAGCCCCAGCCGAGCGAGGTTGCCGAGGAGAACAGTGGTAATGCGGTGCGGGCGTCCTTGTTCAGCTTGGTGGTGGGTGTATTTGCCCGCTGCTCTTTTAAACCTTCCTTTGAGCTGGGGAGTTTAATTCCTCGCCTTACTTACTCTTCTTTTGCTTTTTTCACTTTTACTTCTTCACTTCTTGACTGGACATTTTTACTTCTTTTCTCGAGGACGATTACTTATTCACTTTGGGATACCCCCTTTGACGATTGATATGTTTGATTTTGATTTGATTGGTTGGATGGTTGGCTCTGCTTGAATGGATGGATTGGATTGCATTATCTTGAGAATACGATTGCCTGACTTGAATAATATACCGAGTAGCGTGGAAGAGATTGCTGCAGCCTAGTAGGTAGAAAGAAAGTCGAAGTATAGATCATGTGACATCATACATTCCACCACCCGCATATCATCCAACATCTCTCCACTTCTCTTCCCCCAACCACCTCAACAAGACAACCAACAGAACCAAAATGCCTCCCTCACCACAGACCGTATGGCCCCATCAACCACCTCAAGGGAAAAAGCTAATCGAAGGAACGAAACGACAGGCAAAACTAACCTCAACCCTCCACCTCCCATCATCCGCGCCTCCGCTCCTGCAAAAGAAATCCACCGCCAGCTCCGTCGTGCAACGCCGCGAACTCTCGCACCTCCTCTCCGAAGGCCGTGACGCGTCCGCCCGCATCCGCGTCGAAAATGTAATCACGACCGATATCGCCGTCGAGGTCATGGAGATGGTCGAGCTGTACTGCGAGTTGTTGCTTGCGCGGGCGAAACGTGCTGGATCAGCTCGCGTTCGGGGAGAAGGGCGTTTCAAGCACGGAATCATGCGCGGGATGTGGCGCTTGCTTTGAAGAGGGAGGGTCTTACGGGTTCTTCCAACGCCCATCCGAACTTGAATTCTAAACCACCTGTTGGAGGTGCGGGGGAGGAAGCGGGGGTGGGCTCTTCTCGAAATTCAACCCCTTCACCTCCCTCCTCTCACCTCCCTCCTCCTCCTCCCCTCAATCCAACCCCTCCAACCCCTCCTCCCAATCGCACCTCCAATCCCACTCACAATCCAATCTTGCAACCCCCGAAGAAACCCCCTACCTCGACCCCGCCCTCGACGAAGCCTCCTCCGCCATCTTTTACGCCTGGTCCCGCTTCCCCAGCGACGTCCGCGAACTCACCATCCTCCGCGGCCTCCTCGCCGACCGCTACGGGAAGGATTTCATGGCCCTCGCGCAGGATAACAAGTTCCCTGAGTCGGATGGTCTGCGCGTCCCCGAACGGCTCGTTAAGGGGTTGCGCGTGCGGCCGCCTACGCCTGAGTTGGTGGATAGTTATCTGCGGGAGATTGCGCGCGCGTATGGGGTTTCTTGGGGGGAGGAAGCTGAGACTGTGCAGGAAGTTGACGGGGAGGTGCCGCCTGCTTATTATCCTGAGGGTGCGGATGGTCATGATGTTGGGGGGAAAGGAGACCGGGATAACGATCAGGATGGGGGAGGGGATATCGATATTCCTAGCACACCCACGACAAAACCTACCGCCATGCGCAAATCGTCCACTTCCGATCCCGCGGAGTTGAATCGTGCGACGCCTCCGCGTGGTCCGTTGCTTCAGTCTGGGAAGAGTCCCGTCAGCGTGGCGCCGCCGGGGCCGCGGTCCGATAATCCTAACCCGCGCGTGAAGGTGCCGGGCAATAATGTTCTGGTGGGAGTGGAGGCGCAAATGAGGCAGGAGAAGGCGATACGGTGGCAGCGGCAGCGGCTCCAGCTAAAGCGAAGGGCGAGGGATCCCCGAGTTGGATGAGTTGACGAGGCGGTTTGCGGCGTTGCGGAAATGAACTGCAATCCTACGTATTACGTATCATGGGTGATGGATGATGCATGACTTACGATGGATGATTCATTATTGATGTGGGTATGATGGATGAAGACGGACGCAAGTCAGGTCTATGATGTATCATGAATTTCTCTATTTTAGTCTTCCTGTCCTGTAGTCCAGGGCCATAAGACACACATACACAAAGCAACAGCATCAAAGCACAGATCAAAGCACAGACCAAAGCAAAGGTATCGACCGCAAGCACTGCTCGTAATCACACATGCCGAAAGAAACCAAAAGAAAACAGATCAACGGATGGCAAGCAACCGGACACCGACTATGCATGTGTCCACCATATGTACAGTACAACGAAGCAAAGTCCTCAATATATAAGATGCACAGATGCAAGTGCCAAGGGTCAAGAACAGAGAAAGGAAGAGAAGATGTGAAGTATATGGACAGGGGAAATGCAAAGCAAGGAGCAAGGCAAAAAGCCAAGAAAGGGTAGTCAGGTTAATAATCCTCTTCCTCACCAGGAAGAAGAATTTCATGTCCAGACCCCTCGTACACGAAAATGGCCGCGACGCATCCAAACACCGAGACAAGGGCAATCAACCACCAGGCGAATCCCCACCACGCCCATCTCAGACCCGTTCCGTACCACGCTCCCGAAAAGATGGGACCGATGGTGCGGAAGGCCGAGGAGACAGACTGGCCGATGCCGTGGATCGTGCCCAGTACCGATGGATGCGGCGAGCAGTTGTTCAGGAGGATGATAGAGGTGGGCAACGTAAAGGTTCGCGCCGTCACTTGCAGGAAGAGGACGACAATGATGGAGAACCACACCCAGAAGCCATTGGCTTGGCCCGGGGGCGGGGTGCTGGACGGGCCAGGGCAATGTATGGCGCGAAGGCGTAGGCCAGAGGGAAGAGCGTCAAGAAGTACTGGTAACTCTTGGCGGTGCCGAGTCGGCCGTTGATAGTTGGGTAAATGGTGAACTGGAGGAGCATGCCGATGACACCGAGGATGGCCGTGGCGAAACCGACGCTCTGCGGCAGCATGCCCAAACCGCCAGTGAAGACGAAGGGCAGGCTGCGGGCAGGGCTGGCGGGGTCGTTGGGATCATAGCGGGGTCGAGAGGAAGAGCAACCACAGGTTGTTGAAGGCACTGCGGGAAGATTAGCTGACGTGTCATCTACCTGCGCTATAGACATACCCCATTTGGAATCGAAGAACGCCTGAGCCAGCAACGTGCACAGGACATTCTTGGTCCAGAGTCTGCGGAACGGCAGAATGCGAGAGTGACGGATCGCTTGGCGGCCTTTTCTTCGAGCTCGTAGCTCTCGTCCCGGTGACGGCTCAACAACGGGCCTTCCTCCTCGTAGTCGGCGAACGGCAGTCTCTGGTACAGCGGGGAGGACGAGGGGACCATCGCCCGGATAATCCGGGCGAAGAATCGCATCGTGAAGACACCCAGACCGGGCTTGCCCTTGCAGGCCTCGAGGGTCTGTCACATATTAGCCCGGTTCGAAATACTTGTCCATGTTTGCAGGACTTACCTCTTCCAGACCCATGGCCACACAGAATGCGGCAAACGAGAGGAACACCGCATTGGCCAACATGGGCAGCGCATAGGGATACCGCATCAACCACTGCACGCCATGCTCCCCGCCAAAGGAGGAGTTTGCGCCAAACAGCGTCGGGTAGGCCTTGACCGGATCGGCCAGCATACCACCCATGACTAGAACGAAGCCGTTAGCTTGACATGTTGCTTTCCACGACATAGAGGTCACTCACCAGGACCGAACAGAGAAGCAATGTTGAACCCAATCGGCAGGATCAAGAACGCACGAGAGTGATACTTCTTCTCCTTGACGTTCTCCGCAATGGAGGTCCGGATAATCCCCACGGTACCATTGATAGCACCACCAAACGAGCGCCAGAACACGGCCTGCGCGAACGACGTCGAAAAGGCAACCCCCAGACACGAGGCGGCCGTCCCCAACAACCCGACGAGAAGGACGAACTTGCGTCCTCCCCATTCGGCATCCGCCACGCGACCCCACGGAATGGCCGTCGCGAACTGGGCGGCGGTAAAGGCACCCTGCAGGATACCGGCCTGGGTGGCCACATCGGAGTCGGAGAGGCTCTCGTCGAAGGACTTGAGCTGGTAGAACATGTAGGCCTGCAGGGAGGCGATCTGGAGGAAGTCGAAGACCCGACAGAGGCCTAGTAGGGCGAGTTGCTTCTTCTGGGGAGGGACATCCAGGTGACGGGGGCAGGGCGCTGGGGAGCGGACGCGACCTCCCGTTCGTTCGGGGCCATGGGCGCGATCATGGGCTGGCTCTGGGAGCGACTGCGGACGTGGCCGTGGTAGTCGAGGGAGGTGTTCCGCAGGGCCATTTTGGCGGCGGGATCGTGGTCGTCGTCGTCGTCGCGGTCGTGGTGGCCGGACGAGCCCTCGGAGACGTCGTCTAGAGAGAGGTTGGACTCGCGGCGACGACGCTGCTGAGAGGGGAAGTCGGAGGAGGGTTCACCGCGCTGATCGAGACCGGATGTCCAAGAGGTGTGACGGGAGTGGCGGGCATTCCGATTCTTCTTGGGGTGGGCGATGGTGTCGGAGGGGGTCGCAGTGGTGGGCGTCGGGGAAGACACCGAGATGGACGGTTGTTGACTGGGGACCGGCATGAGGGCGGAGGAATTGTCCCGCAGGAGCTGGAGCCCTTGGCGACTTACGTCAGGGAGGGAGAGATGCGACGGGGGAGAGGCTCGGGTGCAGCGCGTACACAGTCGGAGGAGGAAGAGAAAGAGGTACGAGGTTGCCTAGAAAAGAGCAGCCGGCGATAGGTCGGTACCTGAAAGTACTCGGAGGGGTCAAGGTTGAGGTATGGAGGTACCTGAAGGGAGAAGTGTGGAGGAAGGGAACCTGTACCTGTAAGATACGGTATTCCCTGTACGGTCAGGTTTGGTACCGCCGTTCAGACTTCGATCGGCACGGCATGGCTTGCGACGACGGCTCCACTGTATTAATCTTCTTTTCTTTCTCATTAATGATGATGATTATTATTATTATGAGGATTCGAAACACCGTCCATGGTTCTCCTCCTGTCGCTCAAACGCTTGTCGTTTCCGGCTTCCCTACCTAACCCAACTACTGTACTTCCTCTGTGTATACTCCCTCTTGTACGGAGTACTCCGGAGTAGATAATAATAAATAAATACGGAAATGGAATAGGCAAATGGACCAGGTCAGCGTCATGCAGCCTACGTACCCCCACCGCGTGGACGAACCACCTACGTAGACACTGTGTGTACAGACATGATATGTCGTATCCCATACCATAGTCCTGTGTAGACTCGGACAAATGCCGGATCAGTCGCATTATTGACTCCCACGGGCATCCGTCGGGAGTCTGCTCATGCCAGACTATACTTCGTTACATCTGTACTTCCGACCTTGACTTCGGTAGAGACACGTATGCACGGTGACCTCGGGAACTATCTACATATACTCATTATAGACTATACATGGACTCAACCTTATCGTTCTTCCCACTCCGTCGCCCATGATTCGGCTCTGTCAGGGGAAAATAACGACCACCACTGGCCTCGGGGGATTCTTCCCTCCACCGGCGCCACGACCACCACGGCTCCTCCGTCATCGAGATCGACCGTTTGTGCCCGTTTCGCTCCGTCAACGGCATCTTGTCCGCCTCGCTCCCCTCCTCTTCCCCATCCGAGTCGTCTCCCCGTCGACCATGTCGTCGGTACAGCCACACGCCCCCGTAGATCGCGGCCGCCGCCACCGTCACCCCATCACCGGCGCCACCCAGCCCACGCGATCTATATCCGTTAGTATCACCACAACCATACCGTATAGAAAGCGGACAAGACAACAAGGTATACGTACGATATGCTTCCGTCAGAGATGACTCCGGCCTCCCTTCTCCCCCCAGTCAAAGTGTGCCTCCGGATGCTCCGGGTCAATCCACGGCACCGTATTAATCCCCGCAGGCGGGATGAACGGCTCGGCCTCAACCTCCCCGGGGAGGCCATAGGCGATCGTATTGTCGCACCCAATCTCCGTGCAATACCCCTGCAGCTCCTCGGACGGGATGAACGTAAACGTGCTGCGCGATTTCGCCAGTACCTTGCCCTCCAGATCGACCGCCTCGGCATACCCCCACGGATACAGATGCGGACAGGTAAAGTTCGTCTCGAACCCGGTCTTCACCACCTCGTCAAGTAGCGTATAAGGCCCCGTGTTGTTCGCCGCCCCGTAGAACCGCCAGGTGCGCACGCGCGTGGCGCCGTTCCAGCTGGCGTAGAAGGTCGTCGGGCTCTGCGGGTCGGGGGTCTGCGCGTAGGTCCAGAGGGCTGGGACGTCGGTGGGCGTCGCGTCCCAGCGGAATTTCTGCGCGCGGTAGTTCATGATGCGGTGGTCCGGGTCGAAGGACCCCCAGAGGATGATGTTGCCCGTCTCGTCGTGCTCCGAGATGTACGGGTTGTTGCCCCAGCCCATGAAGACGTGTCCGTTCGGGAGCACCTGCATGTTGCCCTGGCTGGAGCTGAGCGTGTCCAGGCCCAGCGGGGCGTAGTCGTGCAGCTGCATGGCGGTCTTCGCGACGTGGTCGATGAGGATGATCATGCCGGACGAGTAGACGTGCGTCTGGTTGAAGCCGTTGTAGCCGTTGTTGTACAGGGAGAGGAGGGTGTGGGTGGCATTCTCGCTCAGCCAACGGGCATCATGCTGCTGCGAGAAGCTGAAATTGATATTCTGGAACGTGGGATTGGCGCCGTGCAGACGCCAGAGGATCGACCCGTCCTTGCCGGAGATCTTGTACACGGCGCAGGTGTGCCGCGACGAGATGAGGTAGTCGCCTGCAGCGTTCTTGTCGATCGAGTTGATGTGGAAGTAGTCCCAGGGAGAGCGTGGCTCCAGTCCTGTCCCCGAGGTGTCCGTATGGTGTGGCCAGGTGTAGCTGGCAGAGGGGTCGACGTGGTCGAGCGACTTCCACTCAAACAGCACCTCGTTGGTCTCGACGTCCACCTCCTGAAAGATACTCTCCATCAGCCAGCCCATACCGGTGCGGATGTTCCACAGACTCATGTCAAACTGTCGCTGCTGATAGACGGTCATGAGGGCGGTCTTGCCATTGTTGATTGGGCGGAATTCGTGCATGTCGCTCGACGCCATGCCACCGCCGGGGGTGACCGTCTTGACGATGCGGTACTGGTCGTCCATGATGACCCCATGGCCACGGCAGTAGCCATTCTGCTGGATCCCTTGGAAGAAACACAGATGATCCTTCCCTTGGTACTGGCAGACGTGCATGCCATGGGCGTTTCCGGGGCCCGAGTTGCCCCAACCACTCCAGACTAGGTTCTTGGATGCGATTTTGATGTCAGCCGAGAATGCGTGGCTACGTCAGAAGAAGGCGGCAAGAACTCACCCCCGCATTATCGTAGATATAAGGGCCCGAGTTGTCCGCTTCGTAGGGCCCGATGAAGATATATCCGGGGGTCAACTTTCCGGGGACGCTGCGCTCGACCGTGAAGACGGGGGGGTATAGATCGGGTCGCTGCAGGTTGCACAGTTGGTCAGCTGGATCTAAGAACTCTGCGTCTGCAAGTCGCAAGGAGAGGACCAAAGACAGGGAGAAGGTGACCAACATACAGATCGAAAGAAGGAATCGACTTCGGCCAGAACGGGCTGCCAGCAGAGCAACCAGACGACCAGACAGCTGAAGATGCGGAGGGGGACGGATGGGGCCGATCCTCCCGTGAATATGTCAGATGTATAGACAGGCATGGATCTTCACATCACTTGTTTCACCGCTCAGCAGCTGACCAGAGAGACACAGCGAATGCGCCCGGGGATCAAGCACTCTATACAGCGGCAAGGAGGACAAGGAGGGTGTGACCACAGGGCTGGGAGAGTCAAAGAACACCCAGTCCGGAGCAGCTTGGAGACGAGCGCAGACAGGCTCAAGGGTTGGCAGGGGAGATGAGAGGAAAAGATCGGCGAGAACATCTCCAGCTGGGGAGTCCCAGGTCCAGTCCATCAAACACTGTTGCTACTCGGGGTGTGACGCCCATCTTACAAAGTACGGAGTACGGCAGTGGTGGACCAGCCGATAGCCATTCATGGTTACGACTGACTCTCCACCGATCCGGCTAATTATCCATGCGGCACTCGCGACCATAGAGTACATAGTCCAGTTTTGCTTTTGACAGCGCGATCGATCGGGACTATCTATCTGGAAAATAGGTCACCTTGGACAGGCTCATTATTGAGCATCCATTCGCTGCGTCCATATTCGTCATTCCTTCCCACTCCCGTCGAGACCGTCGAGGTAAATTAAAGGTTATCAGGGGCGTCGCTCCAAGCTTTTCCTTGGAACTCCGTGGCGGAAGTGGAAACGGGATTGACTTCAACCTGCACAAGAAACAGTATCCGTGGGCGACTATCCTTATCCTCGACAGGAGCATCAGTGGACACCCACGCATCCCAAGGGAATAGTCGGCTTTCCGTCCCCATCTGATATCCACTCTCCACCTCCCCCATTCCAGCCAGCGCGACAACGAGATCCCCCGACGACGACCGCAACAGTGCACTATACTAGAAGCGAACCATGAATACGTAGTCACCCACGTACACCCATGTCCCAATTCGCATACTATGTCCGCATCGCACGAGCAGGATGACGGAGCAGTGGACTAGGTAGGACTGCCACCAGGCCTTAACCAGGTTAAAGGTTGAGGCTAATTTGCCGAACCCGACGGGCGCCCACCAGTCAGCGTCCCGAACCCGCCCGGCTAGGCAGGATGGGGTTTAGCGAGGGCGTCCGCAAGAACCACGCCACGTCATGGCCTCGTCGGTTTCCTCTGTGATGCGGCCTCTATCTGTGGCGGTGTTGGCCTCTTTGTCGGTTTCCGAGCCCAGATGCAAGTAGCACGCAGGCCTCCGTCAGCTCGGATTTAAAAACCACGCTTGATAGGGCCTCTGCCGTACCACCCAGCTGGGTATAACCTCCCGAGCTGCAGGCGGTTGTGTAATAAGCTAGTGTTACGTGTCTAGTCCGTTCTGAGAGTAATTCTTGCTTTATCAAGTGACTAAGTACGTACTGTCCTCGTTTTCGGCTGCATTCAGTAGTTGTACGGGTATCTATGATCTTGTTCCAAAGATATTGCCAAGTTCCAAGACACCTCGAATGCGCTGCATCCTTCGACAAGTTGCTAATACATATCCTCCGTCGCTCGTTCGCTAAAAAGCAGAATGACTCGGACAGGCGTCCGTGCAGACACTCCAAGACCAAGACTCAACCACCCCTCCCACTGGCCTCAGTGGCCTGCAAAGACCATGTAGGACACATGTCACCTACATCGAAGATAGTACCTCCCACGTCCTGTATGTATTGCCATGTATTCCACCCCGTGTGACAGACAAAGTACCGAGAATATAACTATCCAACTGAACACCCGGCTCGTACTCGTACGACCTCAGTGGGTAAGCCAGTGCCGATAGATGTATATATAGCAACCGAGCACACCCCTACTCCATGTATACTCATCGTTGGCGACGAAGGACAAAGAAATGGACACCAGCGAGACATCGTAGTTTCTATTCTTATCAATTACGAATAGGCAGCAATAAACAGTTTTCATACATACCAACCAACATCCCTGTCCGGCGCCAATATTATGTATGCGATCCATGCAGGCGCAAGATGTATACACCGAGGCAAATGATCTCCCACCGACCATCCACCGCAATAACCACACCGCGACAGTCATCATTAAATAAATGCTACATCATATAGCGAAATAGCCAATATCCTAACGCGGATATATCATCTCACATACCCCCTCCGCACATAGTAGCGGTAACAACGATAGTGGACACGATCGCTTACTCCCCGTACCCGCCGCCGCTAGGCCCATCACCACCACCACACCACCACTCACATCCAAAGTACATACATACATACCAAGAACCATCCGGTCAGCAATTAGACCCATTCACTCGGAGCAACACTCAATCTCCACAACCACTGTACTTAGATTATGCCAAGCGAACCACCCCCCTCGCCCAGAAACCAACGTCTCGGCCAACATGGTCCAAACCCATCAACCTCGTATAGGAACGCACCAACCGACCGCCTGGGTACTGTACACACCTATCAAACGTTCGATGCACCCGCCTCATAGGGCACAATTCATAGGGCATAAGGCATAAGGCACAGCCGGAGACATCCTTGGTCAGCGTTCTTTCCCCGCCCCCTGCCGGCCCCTGCCGCGGCTGCACTGCACCGCTGGTGTCCACTGGACGCCCTCTAGGGAGGATTGGGCTACCCCTGCACAATTTCGCATGCCAAGATGGACAGGGCTGGGACAAGGGATGAGAGGTGAAGAGGGGAGGGGTGGGAAATATGTGCATTCCATTGGGGTTTCTCCTGGGCACAAACATCCCGTTGGGTCTTTCAATTGGTAAATATTCAACACAGGCAACAGGAATAACATCGAGGTGAATGGTGGTGTTTGGTGTCTTGAGTGTTGACCCATGTTCGGTCCGACCGGTAAGCCAAGAGGCTCGGTACTCCAGTGTGGACACTGGATTACTGAGACATGGCACTCCTACGGCGTAGTTGTATTCTACAGAGTCCGGTACTTTCATTGTCTTTGAGCTGGTTTAATACCCATGGAATCCGTGTATCAAGCTAGTATCGTTGTCAAGTCATGTTTGGATATTATATATATCGGATCGATCCTCTATCAGGATGGCTCGCTTGTTGATAAAAGGGTAACAAAAAGAAAAAACATGGAGCAGACTTCCAACAAATGTAGAAATTAAAGAAACCAGGATGAAAGACCAAAATAAAAACGGGTGAACCCGTAAGTAGATCAGCGGTGCCCAGCACACACTATCCGTTGAAAGAAGAAAGAGCACAGAAACCGACGAATAAACAAATACTTTTGTTTCTGTTCTCCCGAGCAAAGCGCTTGAACGCCATGGTGGCAGCCACACCGGTGGCCAGCAGAGCACCACCCATGGTGAAGGCTTGCAGGGCGGCATTCAGCATCTGGCGACGGTTACGGCCGCGGCATCGCTTGAAGAAGTCGGCCATGTCGTTGCCACGGGGGAAAGGAGTGTCGGGGACTTCCTCGCCGAGGAACTCGCACAGCGGCGCCCAGCCATCGCTGATCTTATACTCCAGCAGGCGCTCGGGGGGCACCAGGCTGCGGACCTCCTCCACATGGTCCAGGTAGACCTGCTTGCCCTTGTTGGGAAAGTCACCCCGGAAGAAGGTCTCGAAGAACTTGTTCAGCATGGGGTAGTACATGCCGGCGGCCCAGCTGAAGTTGGACACGAAGCGGTGCTCCGGGTCGGACACACGCCAGTGCACCGTCTTCATCACGGAACTAGAGTAGGACGTTAGAAACCGTTTTCACGGGGATATCTCCGGGAACATACGCATGCCACGAATCCACGTCACGGGTGGTCAGGATGACCTTCGCGTTGGGGTAGGCCTCAATCAGCTCCTTTGCGAAAGCGCAGGCGGGCCAGTCACAGACAGCCTGGACCATCAAGTCAGTTCATAGTTCACCGGCTTCAACATCAAGAGACCTACCTGGCACTCTCCGAGCAGCTGGTCCCATTCCTTGCGGCCGAATTCACCCACACCGTCGTACTTGGCGGCCAGAGCATCGTGCCACATGAGGCAGTCCGGAGGGTTCTCCATACTGGCGGACATCATGTGGTAACACTTAAGGTATCCCAGACGCTCCAGCGCAATCCGGAGAGCTGTTCATGGAAGAAAGTTCGTTAGCTATCCGGCCCGCTTCCCCGCATCAACGGCACGGTGGCTTACAGGCAGTTTCCCGTTCGTCCCACACCCAGTGCCAGCACTTTCATGGGGACGGTGCGGTGACACTTCCGTCGGTCGACACATGTGTCGTTGGTGAAGATGTCCGTCGCGGGCTGCGGGGGGAGGTTGTCGGCGTGAACCAAAGACATGGTGATGACGGATTAGACGAGGAAAGATGATCAGTCGAGGTTATTATTAGGTGGGAAGAAGTGGAAGTGGTTGAACGAAGGGATCTGCTGCCCCTTGTCACGGTAACGAGAGTCTGACGAGCGAGCCGTTGAGTGGAAACGAAGGGAAGGACGATCCCACAAAAGACAACAATGACAAGAAAGAGATCGGAGCAGAAGACAGAGCTGGGAGAGAACGAGGTTAAAAAGAGTGGAAAGTGGGCAGGCGTTGAGGAGATTAAAAGAGATTGAGAGGGTCGATCATGGAAATAGTCCCCAGTGCTGGAATAATACTGGGGATGGAAGTAGATAAGTCAGTAACCGTACGGCAGTTACGGGGCTAAACCGTAGCGGGCGCCAGGGGGGAGCGGCACTAACAGAATGAAGAATCCGGTTCCACGTACTCTTTTCCTACCGACTCGCAGGCAAATGATAGACACTCAACCAGGCCATTTGAGTTTGAAAATAGAAAAACCACGGGCCAGGAAAAAAAGAACGGAAACCACAATGCCAATCCCACCACCACCAGGTTTAATCAACCCGAGGATTCTGAAATTGACGACCAAGCCCGAAGTGGCAACTCACATGTGGACGCGGAGAATCCAACCCTTGGTTACGGACGGGTCTGCGGCGGCGGCACCAACGCTGGCTCTGTCCGGGAGGCGCCCCTGGAGTGGGCGGTTGACGTCCGGAGAACAACTCCCTACGCACCGGACTGAGTCGTGAAGGCATTCTGCACCCAGCGAGGGGCTATCCAGGGCGCAAAGGCGCGTGCGATAATCGCCGTCTATCCTGGGATCGCTCGGCATGCCTTGGATCAGTGGGCTGTGTTTGGTTTTCTCGAATGTTTCTTTTTTGGTGTCCACCATGATTACCTAGGTATCCGGTAGTACCATTGTATTGATGTACTATTTTTTTCCTCTGCATGTTCACCTTCCACATCCATCACAGCTCTTCGGCCCACGTTCTGTGGCCAGCCATGCGTACACAGTAGACAGGAGGGCTGTGACGAGTATGGACCCAAAAAAATTCATAGCACCAGACCAGGCGACGTCACTGGCTGACGCTCGCCGGTCGAAACCAGACCGATTGTCAGGGGGACGGGTTCTCTGGCTCCCCCATCCACTCGAAGCGCATGTCCACGACAATCTCTGGGCCAAACCCCCAGCGATAGACCCGAGTCGCCTGTCAGGCGATTGCAGTGGCAGGATGGAGCAGGGTGGAATGCCAAGACCGCAGGTGGGCGAACCCAGCGATCGGCCGCGTTGTCGGATTCGTGGATTGGGCGGTTGTGCTGGTCTGGAAGTCCTGAGAGGCCGAACCGTGCGACGCCCCGCGGTCATTGGCCACGCCCGGCGGAAACGACGCGTAAGAAGGCACTCCGTCTGGATCTTTGACAGCGGCAGTCTTGCTGCTCTCCTGAAACGCCCCTCCACCCCATCCCCGATTTGCTCCAAGGCTTTTTTCCCCTGGCTGGTGGCTACCCGGTTTCCTGTTTTGGGTTCGTGTCATAATAACTTTCTTTTTTCCTTTTGTCTTTCTGCATTTTCTTTGTTAGTCTTTGTCGTGCTTCTGGTCGGCTTCTCGATCGTCATGGGCGTCCATCTCGATAACGATAACGTATTGGCATGTCGCCCTCCATATCAGGTTGATTCCCGGGAGCCCTCAAACGATAATGCATACTTCTAGTACCTGAGCATTCTGGGCAATCTCCCACGCAGGCCACTAATCGCACACCATGCCTACTCCGGAGGTCATCGCAGAGTCATCGCAAGAAGCCTCGGTGTTAGCTCCGTCCTTCCGCGCCCCCGCAATATCTCAATGGCCAGCCTTTCGAGCCATCACAACACCGCACCGCATCCAGTCGTACTTCCAGGGGGAGGACAGGATCCTTGGCGAACGAGCATACCGCCGACTCGGGGTCTATTGGTGTGTCCTGTCGCATCACACCCTTCCCCTGTTTCCGCAATCTTTCTGTAACAACTTTGGGTTTCGCGACGACACGAACGAATAATCTGATCGCCTCGATCAGTGCAACGTCAAGTCCAGTACCCTAGCACTGATGTGTATCGACCGAGCATCCGCTGAGGGCTGTAGTTTCCGATTGCAGTCCCATGGCTCGTCGACCCGGCGAAACACGACCAACGTAAGTGGCGAAGGTACCATGGGATCTCATTTCCAGTCTCCGCTTTGGCGCATCCCGTCCGGAGGTCTCGTCGACCGTGCGGGCTGAACAGACCATATCCAACAATCACCATCGAGATGCAGGCCCGATTATCGCTGGGCCGTCTGTTCTTCCAAAAGTTTATTAGCTGCACCAACTAATCAATTGAGATAATCCTCCCCCCCGTTTTCAGCCGTCATGAGGCCCGTCGGCGATCGACTCGGTGTTCCGGGTAAATCGTCACATCAATATATCCTGCCACGCCAAGACGGGCCTATCACCCTCGGAAAATTGGAGACTTGCTGGAAGGAGTAACGAAACACTCGTCGCCAAATGATGATCTTCACATTCTTGCCGTTTCGTTGTCGCTACGGTTCAGGGTCTTCATCCGTCGGTCGCTGGGGTGGGACAGCCGGTGAGGACCGTGTTCGAGAAAGAAGGTGAGTTTGTTGATCAGTGTCGACCACGGGGTCCAGAGTATCCGTATGTATTCACTTGTATGAGCATGTATCGTGACTGAAAGGGGGAGAAGTCTTGGGGTGATAGTCGTGCGGCATTTTCGACTGTGTTCTCATGGGTCGGGGTTGTGTTGTTGAACAGCGTGGCCTTGACTTGGGTTGTGTTGGGACGTGGAAGGTTGGAGCGCATAAGCTGGATCTGTCTTGTGAGTCTGGGAGGGAGTGCCTGCCCTATTGGGCTGAGACAGGGTGGTGGTTGTAGTGGTAGAGTGGTGTGTAGCCAACCCTTCACCCCATACTCCAGAAGCAGATGCATAAGAACCAGCCAAAAGATTGTAGCAAAAAGGGTCTGCACGACACCAGCTACTCGGTCAGAATCAAAAAGATCGATGTCGTGTAACTGCGGTGTCGTCCCTTTTAAAAGGGTGACTGCCAAGCCATGTTGTTATATGTTCGCAATCGCAGTCATCGATCACCTCATGCGACTATGTCCACTCCGGTAAAACCTCGAACCCCCCTCCAACGGTTACGGGACCTCAAAAGAAACTACTATTTAACCTTTTGATACTATCTGAGCTTAAATCCGTATCGCGTGCTAGGTGCAGTGGAGGTCTGGCGTGCTGCAGCGTGGTTGACGCCGCACGGCAATGAGTTCGGCAGGTGAGGTTCTAGGCAGCCTCCCGGATCCCTATAAGGAGGATGTACGGATACCTCACCTGCCGGCGGGCGCCCATTGCGCCCCAGCCCAACTATATCTGACCCAACGGTCTGACTAAGGGTTTCTGCCTGTGGCAGCAATTGGTACATAGTTAGATCTATGGGAAATCATATCAATAAGAAAGCTTCTAAACAGAAACTTCGGATAGGTACTTCTTGGGTATTAACAGTGGAATTAGATACAGGCCAGCCTCTAACGACTTCCGGCACTCACACAATCATAGCGCCCAAATATATGACATGACAACCTTATTCAACCCGAACTCCATGCGTTGACCATAACCAGTGGTCGTTCAATGCAATAATAGCCACATAGAAACACATTGTCCGTTTGCACTCGTGGACTTTCCTCGCTTCACTCCAGCTTATCCAAATGCTCAAGTCGCGTAAGCACGACCTGTTTACTGGTCTCCTCAATCTCTCCCGCAAGGAAGACCTCGTCGAGGATCGCATATACCTGCACAGGTTCATCGTCAGCACTCATGCACTTTTTCCTCTGCCCAATGCAGGCACTCCGCATGCAAAGTATTGGCCATGTCCAACAATCGCATGCATATAGATGTATATCTCACGCACCTTGTAGAAATTGAACACTAGATCCAGCTCGCACACGTTGCCGAAGAATTGATCCAGGACCTCGACGAAGAAATGGATCGCTTCGAGATAGGCCAGCTCGTTGTCGGTCGTATCGACGCAGGCGCAGAAGAACAGCCCCGCATATCTCCGGTATACAATCTTCGTGCTGCGCTTGAATTCAACAAAGTTCGATTGGTATTTCTGGTCTCGTGGCGCCACCAGGCGATGAACCTATGGATATCGGAGTCGTGTTAATGATCGGACGTTGGCTGGACTGGGGCCATGACGGCATTCTCTCGCTGCGGGGGCTGAGTATGACGAACCTCGCCTTTGAGTTTCACTTTCTCTTCATCCTGTAGCCAGTATGATTAGTATGCGACTGCAAGAAAGGGCAACCTTGGAAGGTTCAAGAACACTCACGCTGTACGGCGCATACCATTTGGCAAGGCGCGTCTTGCCCCTGTTCCGGTATGAGCTTCTCCACGCTGGTTCAACCGGAGTCTGCAAGTTCACTCACTGGCGGTTCTGTACTAGGATAAATGAGAGGACCATCCCGTCGGTATGTACCAGCTGTATGCTGGAGCAGTTTGTGTTTGTCGGGATACAACCAGCTGAAATTCAATCCGGGGTCTCCGCTGCCGTTGATGAGATGATCCGGACGCCGAATGGCGATATTGCCGTATCTCACCGCCTGAACTTTCAAGACATCCTGACATTTTCAAGTTGGAAGATGATAAGGTTGCCTTATCGAGATAAGTAAATGGATTTAATAAATGATTGCAAAATATCAGTTGAACTATCTTTTTGATTCCTCGAATTGACACGTTTGCCAGTCCCCCCAAACGCGTCTGCAAAGAGTGGGTTGCACATGTTGGACAGATCGAGTGCCAAGGCCCTCTCCACCACAAGGATCCAGACAAGCTTGCAATCCGGACCACGGCGTCCCTCTACACTTCATTCACCTTCCAACACACTATGGGCGCGGCCGTAATATGAGCACACGACTCGGTCCTGGGCTATCGCACCCTTCAGTCCTGATATAATCACAGACCCCGCTACAAGAGCGAGCACAACACAGTCGCCGTTGTTCTACCGCAGCGCTTCACTCACGATGCCGGTCTACATGGTCTACGGTTTTCGATGGCCACGCGCCGGCTTCACAGGCATCCGAGTCTATATCGTCCTGAACAATCTGGAAGATGCGACAGCCGAATACATCCAGCAACCCGTCACGCACGAACTCCTGCTCGGCTCATTGAGGAAGAACGAACCCGGCATCGTCTCGCGCCTCCCCGACCTGCGATTTATCGAGCAATATGACCCCGAAGATACAACCAGTGATACGGCCGTCAGCAAGCCATTCGCCTATGTGGCGGGCAAGGTGCTGTCGATGCCTGATATGATGTCTGCGGGTGCTTCGCTTGGGCTAGATGCCGAGGAATTGGTGAAGAAGTCCGGGTTGGATGAGGATGCTATGGCAGCGTTGACGGAGTTCCGGGACAAATATGCGGCCGGCGAAAAGATCGGTTGGTGGATTGTCTATAACGGTGACCCGGACAGATATTTCCCTCCGTCTGAGGAGGACGAGGAGGAGAGTGTCGCGGATGAGTATGAAGATGAATATGAAAGCGACAATGCGAGTGAACAGCAACCTCCATCAACCCCTACAGTGAGTGCTCTCCATGATATCCCTTGGTGCAGGCCTTGGAACAAGTCGCGATGCTAATGACGTCTTTGTAGACCTCTATCTTGCCCGAAAAGCTATCGCGGCTCTTTATCAGAAGAAGTGGTTGATTTGGATATATACATGAAGTGATGATGTGAGGATAGCGCGTAGGATATAGCGCGCCCCCTCTTTCGGTGTCTTTGGAGTACAATGTCTTTATGGAATCCCGGAGTCTAGGTCTGTTTCATAGCATGTGATTTCTTTTCAGTCATAAACAAGAATTTACATTATTGCATGGTCCCATAGCCTCCGTTCTTCCAGCTGGCGTCGAATGTTGCCTGGTCCACAGCGAACTGACGAATATAGTCCTTCTCCAAGTCGTGGGCTCTCTTTCCAAGCAGCACCACACTGTGCAGAGGCGGCCCATATCAACCTCCGACAGCTCCTTGAGCGTGCCCGCGACCAATTTCTGGGTCGCAGCGCCGACTCTCGCAGCGCCGATGGCCAGGCAGTCCGGACCACAGATGCCTTCCTGTCGCTCTTCCTCAGTCTCCAGCATCTGGCTCGTGCATTGTGCGACGGTCATATACCGCGGGGGCTCATAGATCAGGCGTCCACGTGCCATGTTCTCCAGCGACTGCTCCTTGACCTTGATATCCACCAGGACCAGGGTATGAAGGCCCAAGGAAGCATTTTCCTTGATGCGATCGTAGTAGGAAGACGGCTTCCAGGTATCCGTGAAGAACACCATGCTGACGGTTTGACCGAAGTTGTACAGCTGCAGACCCGTGCAGCCAATGCCGGACATGATCGATGCGTTCGGGATGACCTTGGACTCGATGCCCAGTTCGCGGGCTCGCAGGACGAGATCTGTATGCGTCGTGGCGCTGAACAATCATAAGCTTCTTGCCCATGTGGAAGATCGTGAACCAGCCAACAACTTCAATGAGAGACATACCCGAAAGGATCGCCGACAACCAGGAATGCGATATCGGTCTTGTCCGCGCCAGCGAGGATGTCATCGCTGCCGCTCTCTACAAGTTCACGATCGGCTACAATGACAGGGCGGCCGTAGAAAGCTTCCTACTGGATAAATCACACCTTAGTACGACATATTCTCATGATCGAGTACCAATGCTGAAAACTATAGATTGCATGCTCGTAGACACTCACTAGCTTCTCCTCCTTCTCAACGAGTAGAATGCTCGTATAGGCTTCGAGATAGACTCGTTCGGGCCTTCTTGACCGCCTCCAGGCCCTTGACCGTGATGTCGGTCTCGTCGGCGAGACCCAGTCCACGAGGTACAACATGATGACTTGTGAATAAATGCAAATAATTCGATCAATGGCAACTGCAACTCCCTAGAGCATATCAAAAAGTTTCCATCATTGCCCCACCAATGCGGGCAGCGGGCGCACGGGACGCGGAGAATCCAAAGATCCGCCGCAAGCAGGGAGGTCACGGGACTGGATCGGCCCGTTCGTTGGACTTCTACTACTCCGGACTCGTGATCGATCCCCGCGGCGCATCGCATCTCCATCCAGCTTTTTGCTTTGCGCGTGCGTCACAGGCCGCTCGTTGTGTTCTTGTTGATATCCTCCATCCTTTCAGCCGAATGGGTGTTTTTCTCAGAGGTTGTCGTCAGCGTTTCGGGTCGGATTATCAACATGTCTAGTGATCGCACTCCCAAGTATCGGCAGAAATCCAGCAGGTGAGCCAATATCCTTTGCTTTGTTTATCGTCTCCTGGTTGCCGCAGCATGGGAACTATTCCTGCGCTGCATTGCTGGATCACCTTGTGTGTCTATCTGCCCCCATATGTTGAGTTCAATAATCATGGTCTATTCCCTATATCATGGCTAGTGAATACCTATTCCTTCACATGCCTGTCACTTTCCAACCTTCTGTTGTCTTGTTCGCTATGGAATGGACTTCCTCTCTCTTTTCTTTTTTCTCCATTCAAGTACGGACCATCCTTGGAGAATCACCGAGATGGAATCCAGACCCATTGTGCCTGAGAAACTTCATCGATCAGGTGTCTGATGTCTTGACGAACCCAATGATGATCCCATGGAGACTGATATTATGTTTTCCACGACCCTTACTAACCTTTTGCGTCAGATGATGTTCGTCTCTGGAGAAACTGCCGAGCCGTCTGTTGAAACTAACTACTTTGATCGAGGAAATCGTCCGCCAACAGGTTGTCGAGATTGTATGGTGCCCCCTTCATAGTATGCCAGCAAAGCACTGACCACTTCCGATAGCTTGTGCGCAGCACACAGTTAGCTACGCGCCGTGGAGTTCGCTCCATCTCAACTGATGACTTGATCTTCCTGATCCGGCACGACAAGGCCAAGGTCTCTCGTCTGAAGACGTTCCTCTCTTGGAAAGACGTTCGAAAGAACGTCAAGGACTCTGACGACAAGGGCGGTGCGGATGCTGCAGACTTTGCTGGAGCAGACGACCCCATGGCCGGAGGCGTCGTCGCTGGCCCTCAGGATGTTGCCTCAAAGCCAAGAACAAGCGGGCCCGGGTCGGTCTTGCGTGGGATGTCAATAGCTTTTACTCCATCCAGGTCCCGGAGCGAGACGATGAGGAAGACGAAGAGGAGAAGAGCAGAACTATGCAACCCTCCAACGGCTTGCTGCCGCGGACGAGCGCACCAAGCACATGACCAAGGAAGAGTACGTGTTCTGGTCGGAATGTCGTCAGGCGTCCTTCACTTATCGTAAGAGCAAGCGGTTCCGTGAATGGGCTGGCTTTGGCATCGTCACTGAATCAAAACCCAATGATGATATCGTTGATATTCTGGGTTTCCTTACGTTCGAGATTGTCCAGACGTTGACCGAGGAGGCTCTGAAAGTCAAGGAGCGTGAAGACCGAGAGAAAAACCGCCGAGGCGGCGCAGAGAATGGAGGAGGCGAGAGTACAAAAAAGCGCAAGCGTGAGACGGGTCTCTTCGACCCCCCCGAGGAAGGACGGACTCCCGTTGAACCAAAGCATATTCGCGAGGCGTATCGCAAGCTGCAAGCGACACAAAACAAGAACATCGCGATGCTCCTTCACAATGGCCGCATTCCAGCACGCATGAACTTGAGACTGGTAAGGACCCACAGGTGTATAGTATTTCAAGACCTCCACTGACGCGCTGCAGATTTGATACCTTTACCATGCAGTTGATCTTTACTTAAGATCGGCGTATTTATATTGCACAAGATACCCAGATAATGATTGTACGATATGGGAATGTTTTCATCGGGGGCTTATTGACATTACACGAAGAGATTTCTATCCATTAGGGCCAGGCGTTCAAGATTCACATCAATACATTATTCTTAAGACATTTTCGATGCTAGATGCTATCTACAGAGCGATACACAGAATACCCCAGGTATTTCCATACATCATAGCTCGTTCAAAGCTTCGCGACTGTCAATTCCTTATTTATGCGTCCGACGCCCTAAATGCATCATCGTCAGTAACCCAAACATAACATTAACCAACCCAACACTCCACAGAAAGACTTACATTCAGCCAACTCCCCCTCACTCAACTCCCGAATACTGTTCACAACAGGGACCTCCCCCGTAGCAACACTCTTCACCGTCTCGACCGTCCGGCCGAACATCCCCCTCCGAGCAAGAGAGTACGTCGCCGCCTTGGCCTCCAGACGGATCACCCCAATGCGAGGGTCACTTGGGCTGCCGTCGTGCACGCCATCCCCAGATCACCCAGCCACGCCGACAGCGTGGGCGAGTAATACTTCTGCACGACGGCCGGATCAGAGAGGATGTGTGCCGTTCCGGAGATGGATGCCCAGGAGCCGCTGGTCGGGTTGAGGAAGGACATGTTGGTTTCCTGCGGGTGCATGGAGAGATCGAGCGTCTTGCCGGCGAAGAGGTTGGTGTGGAAGATGAGGTCGATGCCGCCGTTTTCCTGGTAGGGCAAGTTAGTTTCTTACACTGGGTTCTAGCAAGAGCTAGAAGATAAGTGGGAGGTAAGTGCTCACCTTCCGGCCAATGCCATGCATCGTGACGTCAACAGCTCCGAGTCGGACATCTTGGTGGTCAACATGCCATATTTGGATTCGGAGATGAAGTCGACGAGGTCTTCGACCTTCTGGGTGAGAGGAGGGTCTTCGGCGCTCTTGGACTTGTAGGGGTCGACGGGTTGGTTGCCGCTTTCGGTGTGGATTGTCGCCATTATGTCTGGATTGAGTGGATGAAAGTTGGACGCGAGGTAGGAGAGAGAATGTATGATCGATTGTTGTAAGATAATTGAGTATGATTAAAGGGGTGGGAGTTTCTGCACGGTGGCCTGGGTTTTATACTTTGGGAGACGTAGGTGCCAAGTCTGGCGTAGCGGTGACGTCAAATCCTACCCTGCAGTATGTCCATCTTGATCCCGACGTCAACTTATGCCCAATTGCGTCAGTTAGTCAGACAGGAACAAGGGGTTCCTGTCATTGTGGACACTATTTGAGTAAAACACACATTAATAAATCGGGCGAACAGTAATAAACTGTTGATATTATCTTGTGCTCCAGCTGGAGTAATGTATAGATGGAGCTAGAATCCAGGCCAAATATGTGGTGCCACAGACGGAAAGGTATGGTTATGTTCAGCGTTACTGAATAATTAATATTAGACTGCATCAAATTAGCTGATAGCATAATTCTGTGCATTAGAAAACAGCTGCAAGGGAGGATGGACAGACGGACATGTTTCCTCGGAAGAGGGAGCATCGGATCGACCGTCGCAATCCTCCAGACCAAGCTGATAAGGAAAGACCGTAAAGAAAAGAAATTAGAACATATCTTGAAAGACCTATTCCAAGATATCACATCACTGTGCAGGAGAATGTAGCGGCCACCGCTGACTGTATCACCCCACCAGCTACACTCCCAGCAATCAATTTGGCAAAGTTCTTTGAGCGAGATCGTGAAAAAAGACCCTTTGAAGTCGTCAAAGATTTCCCTGTTTTCCCGATTTCACTTGACACAACCGTCATGTCTGGGTATTGACTGAGGACGTCGAGGATGTGCTTCTCAACCAGCGCGCTGGCACGAATGTGAACAGTTCCATTGGCTAACGCGATAAAGTATTCGTTCTCTCGATATGGATTCAAGGCCACAAACTTTACAAGAAACAAGATCATTCGGTGTTAGCCGGGAACGATACAGGTAATAAGAGAATTGGCAACGTACCACGACGTCTCCTTGCTTTGTATCACTGAGAATCTTCCAGAGGTCGGGGTAGGTGGTATTAACTGCCCACCGCACCTCTCCATTAGCGAAGATGATAACATACGACTCGCTTATCCCAAGCGAGCAGGCTTTGACTCTTCGCGTGTCGTTCTTAAGAACTGAACTCAGCCGGTTAGACACCCACTGTGTCTTGCCAGTCTTTTCATTGATCACGAAGTAGTATCCAACCTGGGGACCCAGGCTGACCCGGCAGTTCTTGCCTTCATTCTGCTGGATAAACGTCCAGAGAGATGGGTACTCTGATTTCAGTCCGCCGGAGCAGGCTACCACCATTTAGCACCTCCTAGGTTGCTAGTCAAGAGCTGATGCGCCATAACACCTACCGTAGGTGCGACCCGTCTCACAATCCCATGCCAGGAAGAGATTATCGTGCGCATCGCAAGCCAGACTCTTCATCGACTGAACCTTGTACTGTTTGGTCCATGAGTGGTAGGGGTCCGGCATGCGTTGACTTTGCCATGTCAGAAACAGGCGAAAATGGCGCTTGTACGTCTGATAGCGACTTACTGACACACGCCATTCCCATGGTCGAGAAAATAGGTTCCCGGCTTGCCGAAAGTAAAGTAGAGATTGTAGACCGACATGGGCGAAAGGAAACCGAATGGAGGCGATGGTTTCGCTTGAAAATTTCACCCTGGCGATCGAGCACACCTTGACGATACCAGCCGGGAAGAAGAGGAGTTACGGCGAGGACGTTGGAAAAGGGGTGATGGAAGGATCATGTCTGAAGAACGAGAAGCCCCGCAATGAGGCTGGAATAGCGCCGAGAGAACGGACATGCATGATTGACAAGGCTGACTCTGATCGTCCCAGAGCTGTCACTGGTCTCTCGCTAGCCTTGAACGTGTTTGGCGCACGAGGAGAAAAGCCTTGAATTACACAGAATATATGAACTAGTACCCTCGGATCATTCTGATATTAAACCAACCTATCCACCATGTATAGTCAATAGTTATCTCTCAGAATCTGCCTTGTGGCGTGACAAGAATACAGGATTGCTATACGAATGCTGCACCTCGCCAATGGGTCAATCATGCAGCCACTCGGTCTTATCGTAGCAAGTTTGGTATTGGTTTTCGTGTCTATTGGCTCGCAAAGCGGAGGATTCGTGTTAATGAGGCTGAAAAACCTTCGTGTTCTTGGACGGGATCTCTGCATTAGCATTGAGTGTAGTAGCGATTCACGAGATCGCAAGACTCTCACTTAATCATGGGTTCAGTCTAGACACCTGTGTCATTGCATTAGACAACTTTTCTGACGCAGTTCTGAGGTCTGACTGTTGATGTCCCTGTTGGACTCCGAACTCCGAACGTTCATTCCGAACCCCGAGAAGCCCTAATCATGCTTCCTTCATCCTCCCCGCCGTCCCCTCTTTCTCTCGCTCATCTTCCAACATGAATGATGAAATCCCCTTGCAGCCCATTCACATTTAGAAATGAACTCAAAACGTCGCAACGGTAAACTCGCATCATGCGAGCCCTGTCGGAAAGATAAGGTCCGCTGCGACCACCGAAGTCCTGTCTGCTCCCGGTGTCAGAGACGCAGAATTGCCAGTCGCTGCTTCTATCATCCAGCCCCTCTGACGCGAGGGATAACACATGAAACTCTTCAGGAGCTAAGCCAGGTGACTAATTCTACCAGGTATCTATAGAACGCTGGGCATTTTGTTTGTACAACGCTCATCTCAGTCCGCTAGATCGCTCCACTCACCAACATACACTACTCCCGATGGCAACTCTCCCTGCGTCGATGATGGACCAAATCCCAGTTCACGAGGAGGCTTCTACACCCCATCTACGGATCAATCGACGGGGTATCTAGGTCCCACCAGCTTTGTCGCATCTTTTGAAGAGGACCAAGCCCGAGTTTCCAGTCCTAATGACCGTCACGGTTACGACAAGGTGGAAATGAATCGAATCTACCAGCATTACTGAGGCACTGGGTGGGCGAGACGAAGAAGGTGCTGGGCTATCTGTATGATCTTCCCATAATGGAACAGTTAGTCCGCGAATACTACAGCATGAGCGAGTCGGCCCCTATCCCGGGGCCTCTAGTCCTCAACGCTTTAGACGAAGTTATAAGACAGACGCCAAACATTCGACGCGGAATTGGTTATTAGGAATACGTCTAAAACCTTCGACGTTCCGTCCACGATCGAGGGACGAGACTTTCACACTCTTTTCACGGGAACGAATCTGCGTCTGGAGACTATCGGATTGATATATTGCATCGCCGGTCGGGCCAATATATTCTTTCTTCCCCATGAAAAGTCCTCCAGTCGACACCGACTCGAATGGCGACTGCAATTTGCCAGACGGATGCTTGCAGCCAGTGATACCATCATCCAAGCATGCAAGCTTCTCACTCCGGTCAATGACCTGATGATCTGGGTGTATATGAAAATGTGCTCTTATCTACGGTCGTTCATGGTGACTATAGTACGTATACTCATTGGGTAGCGCTGTATGCTACCAATGTATATCCGTGTTGACATTGAAACAGGTTCGACAAAATGGCACCGGTTGGGAGAACTAACCACGCATATGTTTGAACTCGGACTACATCGAGAGCCCAGCAGCCGTCTTCCTACCCTACATTTCTCCTAGAATCCCGCCGCAGAGTATTCGCTGCGACGTACCAGCTGGACAAAAGCATCGTCACGTTCTGGGACGACCACCCCGGATCTCCTGGAGACACTCCGATTGCAAGCTCCCGCTTGACATTAATGACGAAGCTCTTTGAGTGACGAGGGGATTGACCTGGCCTCCCGTTCTTTGACAAGTGATGGGTGGAGTGTACAACCTGTTCTCCAACGAGCGGCCTTGATCCGACTACGATTTCAAGTTAGTATGATTCGCGAAGAGATTCTCGAGCTTTCCATGCAGGCTCCTAGTGAAGAGACGGCCGAAAAGCTGAGGTGAGAAGCCAGTCTACCTTTCAGCTATGATTTGCCATCTTCTAACTCTGTCTGGATCAGGGATGTGTCGCTCCGCTGCCACCGGACATGGAACGAGCTGCCAGCCCACCTTCGCTATACTCCATCCTGTTGGGAAGAAGAGATCCCGTTCGCTGCTCGCCTCATGCTGATTGCAGCGTATCTGATCTACTTGCATAACCACTTTCTCATTCAAAGACTTCTGGTCCAGCAGGATTCAACGGCCCAAGCAGCCCTCTTGGACGTGAGCTCGACTCTACTGTCTACCGTGCTGGCTTTCGAGACGCGCAATGAACATATGGTCGACATTCAACGAGATTTCGTCTGGATTGTAAGTTCCCATTCCATCCCCTCTCACGATATGGTACCGGGCTCTAACCTGTACTTCAACAACATACAGATCCTTCTATACGGCTTCCCCAGCGCAGGCGTCCTGATCAAAGCGCTCCAGAAACATGCTCGGACCGGACAACCATCATTAGAGAAGGGCCTAAAACCGCGTCTTATCCGAGATCTGAGTGTTTTTGTCTCCCGGTTGGAATCGATATCTCGCATGGGCGTGGCAAACCATGAACTGTTCGCTCGAGCGAGCAAATTGCTGTCAAACATTCTGGATGAAGTCCTTGACTCGGGGAGCTCGAACGTCCCCATTGAGCTGAGTTTTCCTGATTTGCTGGATACTACGTTCGATGGGCTTGGGGGACTTGAAGATATCAACTTTGATGCAGTTGAGTTTGGGGGTGTATATGACCAGTGGATATTCTAGTGGACTATTCATAATGGAGAGAAGGCCATGTAAGTACTATCTTGATGAATTATACATTAATGTTCTAACTGGAGTAATAGACGTAGATGCGTTGCTCGTAGCATATTCAAACCGGAATCATAGACGCAATTGATGCCCGCATCAACCATCATGTCGCTCAGAATCACAAATCGCAAGTCGCAAGTCGCAAATACAAAGGAGAAACTCAAACAACCAGCATAAGCCGACAAACCCTGCTCACAACAGCCCACAGCAAGTTGATACACAAGAAGATCAACCCATTGAGCACCACTACACAGTTCAATCAGCCCACGCCATTCCAAAGAGGGTGAACAAAAAGAAAAGAAAGGGAACAAACCTTCACCCCCAACCATCCTCAACACCTCCCCCCGACTCTGCCCCTTCAACCAAACCGGCACCAAAATCTTCTGACACGTCTGCCCCCCAACAACCAAACATCCACCCTTCTGCCGCATACACTCCTGATGCTGTCGACGACGCTCCATGATCTTGCGGATGCGCGAGTTGCAGAAGGCCTCGTCGGTGCGGAACGAGCAGCGCTCCATCGGACATTCCAGCTTCAGTTCGAAGCGCTCGACGAACCAGTCGATTTTGAGCTCCACGCCGGTGTAGACGAAGGAGTAGAAGTGGCGGCTGGAGTGTTTGAGGGCTAGGGCGTCGGGGTAGGAGAGGTAGGAGGCTATTTGGAGGTGGAGTTCCGTGGGGAGGTCCATTAGATTTCTTCCCTTTCTCCCTGTTTGGTGGTGATTATGGTCATGTATGGGTGTGGGTGTGAGTGGAGAGGGCCATGTTGTTTGCTCTGTGTCTCTGTGCCTGAGAACAGGCTGGGAAGGAAATGTTTGTACAATATAATAACAATGAGTAGAGACAGGGTTGATGTCCGAGCAAAGGCAAGGAGGGGAACTTGATAAAGAAAACCTGCTCCAAAACCTGCAGCCAGCATGACAATCAGTTGTGCCATACAATGCGGGACTATATATAGAGGCCAATAAGCTGGTTGCCTGGATGAGTCGTGAGAACCTTGCTCAGCCGCAGGATGGAGCAACGTGGCTGGAGTAATACGAGGTGAAGGCACAAAGCTGCCTGGGGGTGAATCCAAGCCGCAGAGCCTCCAATCAGTCCCTCTGCAAGGCGTCTTTCGTCGGAGCAAGCAGCACGAGCTGTACCTGCTCTGACAGCTGGGACGGTGGACCTGACTGGAAGTCGTGATGAAATCACGACCGACGTTGCATCCATGATCCCATGAGAACCTACTGATTGGTCTGACCGTCATGCTGCACGTGGGTGGTGAAAAGGGTCGACTATGAGACAGCTTGGCTGAGACCTGGGAACGGAGTGTCTGACATGCTGGCATGTTTCTACTGGTTTTCAAGATAGCAGAAGAGGGGAAGTTGAAACACTTCCGTCACAGGAGTCAATAGTAGGTAATGTACTCGGCTGGGGGCCTGAGGATCGCCAACTGGCTGGCTCCGCCGCCCCTGATTGGTCCGCTCCGTCTCTTCTCACCGCTACCGAAACAAGCTCATCGCCTTCAATCCATCATGACCTCCAACCATGAGAACCTCCATCCACCACCTACAACTATACCCATACACAACCGGTGAAATACCCACCGACAAAGAACCAGAACAACCCACGGGATCTTAAAAATGGCCAGCAACTCCACTGACACCGCCTTCCGCAAAACCTGGGACCGCGACGAATACGCCAAAAAAGCCGCCGCCGAAGAAGCCAAACGCAAAGAAGAGTCCAAAGCCCGCTACGAAGCCAAACTCCTCGGCAAAAATGGCACGCCCCGGTTGACTACTCCTCCCTCGAGGCCACCCTCCGCACGCAACGGCTCGATGTCGCCTCCATGGTCGGCAAGACCACCATGGTCTCGGCCGGGTCCGCGGTGGGCAAGCGTGGCCGCGGCGCCGGCTTCTACTGTTCCGACTGTGACCTCACTTTCAAGGATAACTTGCAACTGGTGGAGCATCTGAATAGCAAGCAGCATTTTGATTGCGACGGGCAGAGTGGGGAGGTGACCCGTGCGACGGTCGAAGATGTGCGCATGCGGTTGAGGATGCTGGCGCATCAGAAGCGGGTTCGAGAGGAGGAGGAGCGCCGCGCGTGGCAATTGGATTTGGGGGCTCGGTTGCAAGAACGGGAGGAGATCGAAGCCAAGGAGCGCGAGGAGAAGCGGAGGAAGAGGAATGAGAAGCGTCGCAAGGGGAAAGACGGGGTCAAGCAGGAGGAAGACAGCTGGGAAGGCCGACTGGGCATCATTGCATAGGACGGTTGCATGGACGGTTGACATTGAACAAAAGTTGCGGGATACCCATGGCGTTTGTTTGGCTGCAGTTTCTTACATTGGGTTTTGATACACTGGAACAGGCGTTGTAACTATCGCACGGTTATTTGGCGATGATCGATTGAAGACAATATACCACTAAACAGCACAAATATGATATGCAAGATTACCCAACACCCCATGGCCCAATCCTTAACTCCCAGTCCCCCAGTAGAACTCCATTCCATCCAGTCTTTCAAGCCCGTTCAGTCGATGCATTCAATTCCCTCCAGTACACGCATAGCGCGCGCACCTTCGCTCTCGAACTGGCCCACTAATCTCTCACACTCGCGTTTGAGCCTCTCCTCGCCGTTTTTGGCGTTCCACATAATCCACTCCTCAACCGTCATCTTCTTCTCCGGACTGGACAGGTCGCCCTTGATATTGTTCAAAGCCGCGCTGAATCGATGTTCTCGGGATCACTGGGGTTGGCCAAGATCAGCTCGTCAATGTCAATCGGTTTCCACGGCCGGGATGTGCTGATGCCTCCCATGTTTGCATTGCGCTTAGATGGCGACGGCGTGCTGGGTGCTAATGGGGTCCGCGCCGGCTGCGGCTTGGATGGTGATGCCGCGTGGGACTTGCGTGCAGGTTTCATGGATGGAGGATGGTTCTCCGCGTCAGAAGACTGTGGTGATAATGACGGCGTGCTCTTGGAGGGAGAGGGTAGCGGTGACATGGCTTGATATCCTGGTCTTTTGTAGGATGGCTTGCATCTTCGACGATGCTATGAGCGTCGAGCTCCAGGGAGGCGGCAGCAGCGACTGTGCAAGAGCTTCTCTTGCGGGATTTCACTATATCTCTTTGAAGTCTTTGGGGAACCTTGGAAGACCCGGCGACGAGCAGACTCACTGCTTGGGCTCAGGCTAGGTTCTGGCTCGGGCTCTCTCTGCTCTTTATCCCGGGCTCAGACCTCGGGTTCTGGCTCAGGCTCAGGCACATTCTGCGCGGCTCAGGTTCGTATATGTCTTGAACCTGTTGGCCTCCCATCTCAATTTCCGGGGTGGGCTCCCGAGCCGCCTTTTCTGCCTTTTTGGATTCTTCGTCTTTTCCGTGCATGACTTCTTTGTCTTCTTGCTTGTTTTATCAAGAGTCTCCCGCTCAGGTTCTGGCTCCGGGTCTTGCATCTGGATTTCAACAGAAAAACGGTGTTCATGACGGTCGGGCTGGGTGTCATCAGTCTCGACATGGTTTGAATCGGACTTTGTTGTTACATCTGCCGATGTCTGAGCTGGCTCGGTGTCTTCTGGACCCTTCTTCTTTCCATTCTTGGATTTGCTCTTCTTCGCGCCGGTTCCCCATGACTTCGACTATTTCGTCGGGTTCAGGGTTCACCTGAGTTGGGATCTCTTGGTCATTATCATCCATTTCATTCCACTGGCTCAGGTGTTGCCTTTTGCTTCTTCTTCGACTTCGACTTCGTCGAAGCCTTCTTCTTACCCTCCGGCTTCTCGACTGACCTCTGGTTGTCCAGGTCAGCTTCAATCGCCGCATCAAGCTCGGCGTCCGGAGGGGCTGGAGCGGCCGAGGCTGTTGTACAGGTGTTGGAGGCTTTCCGGCCTCGCTGCTTCTTGGCAGTTCCGCGACTTTTGGGGGCTCTTCCTCCTGCAAGATACTCTCATCCTGCTGCGGCTCTACTCTCATCTCGTATCCCGGTTCTCATCCTGCTGGGTGCTAACACGGGGCTTTGGTGGCTCTCTTTTTGGTCGGGGCGTTCGGATTGCTCGACATCATCTCCAACCTCCTCATGAATTTCTGTTCGTCGTGTTCCACCTCCTCGCTAGTTCTTTTCTTTCCACGGGGTGTTTCGTTTGGCTTTTGGCAGCTCTTCCTGACCGGCTCAGGTTCGTCCACGTCCATCTGGCTGCCGGTCTCCACAGGTTCTTTTTTTGGCTTTGGAGGCCTTTGACTTTGACTTTGCGGACTTCTTTGTGCCTTTCTTCTTCGTCGAGGTTTGCGACATTATGCTCTGGTCCATAGCGTCCTCGATATCCGATAACGGGGGCCTCCGAGGCAGTCGATTGTGTAGACAGGCGAGATGACGCTTTGGAGGTGCGGCCTTTTTCGCCTTGGAACCTTTGCCTTTCTTTCCAACCGGCTTAGCGAAGACGAAGAAGGAACAGTGACAGGAGTCGGGAGCGTCGATAATGTTCCTCACTAGGGGAAGGTTAGCAGTGACGAGGGGAAGGGGCGATCGATGAACATCAAAGGGTCGTCCTGGGGCTCCCATCCGTCGAGAGACAATTTACAGTAGGCGCAGCTCGCCAGGTCATTGCTCTCTTCTGTGGGGCAGAAATACCATCCACCGTCGACCATCTGGACCGCGTTAGCCAATACGCACCAGTCGCAACTATGTGGAGATCAAGTACCTTTTCCGAGTCGCACACCCAGCCTCGCTTTCCGTCATGCGGCCATTGTGTTCCGAAAGTTGCTAGTCGCGCCTCCCGGATCTCAGTACTCGTCGGGTCTTCGATCTCGGCGGGGTTCGAGCTGTGCTGTTGGATTATCCATCATGATCGCCCATCCACAGTCGTTTGCATGCTTCAGGTGCTCCGTGATCGGATTGTCATCTTCTTCCACCCATCAAGGGCTCGTCGACACAAGAAGCAGGTGGTGTTATCTGGGTTCGTTTCGTACGGGTTATAGAAGAAGCCGGCATGCGCGAGCTAGAGGACATTGCTCGTTAGCGACGTTGCAAAGTACCACCCATTGCGGATCACAAGTATTATACCTCTGCAGGCGAAGGTCTTTTATGAGGCCAGGCGATCGGTTTTGCCGGCTTTGCGCTCGACGACCTGCGTTTCTCCGGATGCAATACCAGATCGCAAGCTCGCCTGGGGGCGGCAAACGTCTCCATTTCCTGGGCCATTATGAGAATGGGATGAGAAGCATTTAGAATACTATAGAGTTGAAATTTCCGATAGTGATAGCGACCGCATGCAGTGTCCACGCTGCAAGCCCTCTGGGAAGTGGGAAGGGGCAACTGGTGAGGTGAAACGGGCTTGTTTACTGGCTTGTTTGGGGTGCGACCCTTTCGGAACGCGCCCGCGGAGAGGAGCGCTATCACGTGAGCGTACCGGCGTGTGGCTTCGGTTCAGCCACAGACAGGCCGAGAACACCTGCCGAGAACCGCAGTACGTCAGTTGCCCGTCTCCGCCAGCAATAATCTCCGTCCGTTCGCTCCTGGATTGTTTCTTCCCCCGGTCACTTCTCCCCTCCTCCACCTTTCTTTCCCCTCGTCGCCTTCGAGAACCATGGTGTGATTGTTGATGATCTTTGACTTGCCCTATCACTACAGCCCTCGCTGTGCAATTCCTTCTTTTATCCCCGTGGATTCGTGATCACAATGCGCGAACCTGCTGTAAGCAAACCCACCGTCGGCATTTCCACCATGTGTACCCAAGCATCGACTAACCAAACATGCTCTCTGCATCCATAGACTCACATCCTACACTCCATGCCCGGCTCACTTGTGCGTCTGCGGCTGGGTTACCCATCGTTTGCCCAATATTCTCGTATCCCGAATTGTCGCCGATCCTTTTCGTCAGAGTCGCCCTTGATTACTTCCGCCGGCGGGGTTCCTCCATCCAGAACTCGCCTCGCATCATGTGGAAGCGCTTCTTCCAGTGAGCGTAGCCTTCTACTGCCGTCTTCCTCGACCTCTTCGTTTTCTACCTCTTCCCAACGTTCGGACCCGGGCGACTGGGATGAGAACCCGGACCTCTCGATCTCCGCCTTCTCCGAACTCCCCTCCAAGGACTTTGGCGTCAATCAGCATATGATTATCAACCAGGAGTTCAAAGAAGCCCTTCGTCAGATTCTTTGGCAATTCCGCGCTCCAATTAGATACGCGTTCGCATATGGATCAGGCGTCTTCCCGCAGGTGGGGAGTGCGCCGGGCTCCAGCCAATGCCACCCTTCCGCCCCGGCGGCGATCAAGAACATGCAACAGGGCAAGGGAAAGATGATCGACTTCATCTTTGCGTCTCGTCTCTACTTCAACATTGGCACTCGTTGAACCTGCATCAACATCGCGATCACTACTCCGGCCTTGGCTCGTTGGGATCTTACATGGTCTCGCAAGTGCAGGACCAGTTCGCGCTGGCGTCTATTTCAACCCATACATCACTGTCAATGGCACCCTGATCAAGTATGGGGTTGTCAATCTGGACACACTGTGCAAGGATCTCACCTCGTGGACACATTGTACCTTGCCGGACGGTTACAGAAACCCGTGAAGATTCTTCGTGACCACCCCAAGGTCCGATTAGCAAACCAGATGAACTTGCTGTCCGCTGTGCGGGTGGCATTGCTGCTTCTACCGGCGGAGTTCACGGTGTTCCAGTTTGTAGCACCATTGCGGGAATCAGCTACATGGGCGATCTTCGGATGGTTCTTCCGGCGGAGGATCCCGCAAGGTCAACAATATCGTGTCCGGGCAGATGGCGAACTTCCGGCGACTCTATGCCCCGCTCATCAATTACTCTTCCCAATGTCACCTTCCAGGACAAGCGTTGTACCCAGGACGATTGGATTGACGACCCCGATGCCAACGTGCGTCTCGTTCAAGACATGGACCCCGTGAAAGCGCGGAAACATGGTCCGACGACTGCCTGAAATCCTTCCGGGAGAAACTGTACTTCCAGTATCAGGCGCGGTTCGAGCTTCCCGGGCGGGTTCAACAAGATGATGCAGGAGGCCAATGATACGACCCCGAGATGTTCCGCCGGAGACAAGGGAGGGCCCTTCGACCAGCGCATTGCAAAGGATGCGGAGCTCAAGAAAGAAGTGCAGACCGATCTCCAAGACGATTCGTTGGCCGAGCACGGTTTCAGACGATCAAGGGACCGTTCACGTCGGGAGTGTCCCGAACCTGGCGTTACATCCGAGAGAAGCAAGATAAATACAAGAAGTCCGGCCAGAACTCCAGTGCTTCGAGTGAATCGGCGGCTTCGAAGGCCACCAAAGAAGACTAGGCGCATCGGGATGGATTGTTACGACTACGATTGAAGCATGGCTTGCCTGCGGACGAGCGTCGACGGGGGCAGCCCTAAAAACACGGCATATATCAAGGCGTTGGCTCTGTATTTTTTTCTCGTGGCATGTGCAGTAAATAGGCAAACATGGGCAAGTGTGCGATAGGATTATTGGAATTCAAACTGTGTATATATAGATGATTCAGGACGTTCGTGTAGTGAGTACTTTCGGTACTGGTAGGTTGTAGGCAGGTAGTGGGGAGATCTTGGGGGAAAAGCATACAGATTCACCGCATGTTATGAGGTATGTCACTCTGAGTTTCCGCAAGACCACATGTCATACCCCAGGAGCCATATCTGCCTCTTGCTTCGATGTATTCCTCCTTGAGAACTCGAGCCCTGCCCATGTACACGATCAGACAATATTCTGCCAAAACTTTGCTACTAAATACTTATAATTACACTCCCGAACTCTTTGGCATATGATCTCTCGAGCAGGCTTCCAAAACGCCTTCAGATCTTCGCCTGGAGTCGGTTTTGAGAAATCTACTTCAACCACCCGAAGCTCCTCTCCAACGTGGGTTAGTTTATCTGGGTCTAGAGTATTCTCTCTTTGAACGTGGGTGAATGCGATGAACTCCCGGTTTCTAACTCGAACAGCATTGAGCCACTCAAGCTGCTGCTCGTCACCAAAGAAGGCTTTCGATAAGGCTTGGCCAATGAAGAACCAGAAGGGCCAAGGTTTGTCGAAGTTGTAGGTGAGACTTGCGCAGGACTGCATTATTGAATCTAGTCTTTTATCAGAAAGCCTTGGAAGAGCATTCATTAACCTAGGAGTTCTACACTAAGAAACACTGAGGAAGTAATATGAGCTAACAAAATAGCTACTTACTGTACGACGACGAGACTGATTTTAGCTACCATAAAACTTCGAAAGCGGTCCTCAACAGTCAAATTAATCGTAGGGACTGGGACAGTGATGGCCCTGTCATCTGGGAGTGTCTCGTCCATAAGGTCAAGATTGCGACGATCAACCGGCACACATCCGAATGAGAGATTCAGTTCTGCTATCAATACTATGAAAGCTCTTATTGATAAGCTCAGCGAGGTACTGTTCAACTACTAGAAAGAGAAGGGCGGACGTCCGGGTGCTGATAGATGTTTGCTCGGTAGGAATGGGGAGTGTGAGTGAAGAGTCATACCGTCCATCCTTCCGCCTCCGACTTCGCCGACAGTATATTTTGCCGTCCCCGCCACTCCTGCATTCTTCCTGCACTCTCCAACGACATTCCTCTCTTCACCCATCAATCCCCCCACCCCACACACAATGGCGACGAGAAAATCCCCATTCAACCTGTCGACTTGCGCGCGCAAGAACATCTCCAATTGCAGCCCTATCGCTGCGCCAGAGAGTTGGTTCCCAGATCCTGCCCCGCGGCAGTACCCCTCCATACTGACTGGTCAGTGACTACAAAGATGACGGCACGAACGTGCTCCTCGATGCCAATGAGAACGCCTACGGACCGGGTCTTGCCTTGAACGCCGAGGGTGCGCTTCAGGAATCGGCTGCGACGGGGGCTGCGACCGGAGCGTCGAAGCCGGATATCGACCTCCTGGGGTTGAACCGATACCCCGATCCGTGAGTCACCATCGCTCTACACTATGCCATTTCCCTACCTACATTTGCTTTCAATGATCGATATACTAATCTAGACGACGGGATAGTCACCAGATCGAACTGAAGCAGCTCTTCTGCAACCTCCGCAACACCCACATCCACTCCCAGAAAGACCTCACACCAGAGAACCTCTTCGTCGGCGTCGGCTCGGACGAGGCGATCGACGCCCTCCTGCGCTGCTTCTGCGTGCCCGGCAAAGACAAGATCCTGACCTGCCCGCCCACCTACGGCATGTACGCCGTCAGCGCGCAGGTCAACGACGTCGAGATCGTCAAGGTGCCGCTGGATGTGGACAACGGGTTCCAGCTGCAGCCGGCGAAGATTACGGCGGCGCTGTCGGCTGACCCCTCGATCAAGATGGTCTATATCTGCTCGCCGGGTAACCCGACCGCGAACCTGATCCGCAAGGCGGACATCCAGGCCGTGCTGGAGCACCCGACGTGGAACGGGGTGGTGGTCGTCGACGAGGCGTACATTGATTTCGCGCCGGAGGGGTCCAGTCTGGCGGGAGTGGGTGAACGAGTGGCCGAACCTGGTGGTCATGCAGACGCTCAGCAAGGCGTTTGGTCTGGCGGGGATCCGGTTGGGGGTTGCGTTCACGAGTCCGGAGATTGCGCTGCTGCTGAACAGTCTGAAAGCGCCGTATAACATCTCCAGCCCGACGAGTGCGTTGGCGACGGCGGCGCTGTCGGAGAAGAACATGGCGGTGATGCGGCAGTTCCGCGAGCAGATTATCCTGCAGCGCGATCGGTTGGTGCAGGAGCTGCCGAAGATCCCCGGCGTGGGACGGTTCCTCGGGGGTCAGGAGTCGAACTTCCTGTTGGTGGAGCTGCTGGACAAGCCGGCGAGCGAGGGAGGCAAGGCCAGCAACGCGACGGCGCTGGCGACCTACGAGGCGATGGCGGAGAAGCGTGGGGTGGTGGTGCGGTTCCGGGGCAAGGAGCTGGGGTGCGAGGGGTGTCTGCGCATCACGGTGGGCACGGAGCAGGAGGTGAGCAAGTTCCTGCAGGAGCTGCGCGTGGTGCTGGCGGGGGTGTTGTCGGGGGAGGCGGTTGAGTCGCTGCGCCAGTAGCCTCTTGACCGTCTGATAGAGGTGTGTATGGGACAAGTATGGGACATGTGATAGACCTAGGTAATAGACATTGAGTAAGGTTCATATATTACATATAGTACTCCTCTATGGACATGGGTATAGGACCGGCCAACTCCATGATAAGAGGGGGGCGGCAGGAAATTAGGGTTGGGCACGTTGTCGCTGTCGCACGACAGCATCAAAGGCATCCTTCCGATAGTCTCTCCGCTCGCTATCACGACAAACCCTCTGATCGAATCACCGGTCGGCTGGCGAGGCTGCTCCCGGCTGGATCCTTGGCCCTGGACGGGGGTTCTCGCCTGCTTCCAATCACTGCTGGCCGGACCTCCGGGTTATCTTTGCCTCCTGCGCTCCACGCGCCTCGGGCTGGTCTCCCAGCGACTGGCGCGAGGGTCTTATATCTCGCAACGTCACAGCGGCGGTGTGCGTCCCCTCGGACTCTTCGACATCCACGACGCTCTTGAAGCTCTGTCGATCCAGACGACTGCACTCACACTGACATCCTCTGACTTGACTCTGTACGGATTCGAAGGGACTACTGGCTCCACCGTTGCTCCCCCACGCCAATCTGGGGAACCCTCCGCACGTGCATCGCATCCTCCGTCATGCACAATGTGACGCCGTTGAAAGGCACAACTTTGCGGCATCGGTTCCAGGGCCTTCTGTATCGGCTCCCCCCGGGGCCCCGTCGGTGGCCATGAGTGCGGTCCCCCGTTCCCTCTACAACGACATCCCCCCGGACTATCGCTCCCGGCTCGATGACCATCCCACCCTGCTGGTGAGCTGGTGGGCCACCGGCTTCTCGCTCGCCATCATCGTCACCCGCGTCTGTGGCCGCTACATCCGCATCGAGCGCTTTTTCCCGAGGACAAGGTCATGATGGCAGCATCTCTCCCGCTGCTCATCCGCATGGCCTTTGTGCATATCATCCTCGTCTACGGCACCAACAACACCAAACGATGGCTTCACCGACGAGGATATCCGCCAGCGGGAACTGGGCAGCAAGTTGGTCCTGGCGGCCCGCATCTTCTACGCCATCTTGTAAGCCGATCGATCTACCGTCTCCCTCTAGTGCGGATCTGCATCGTGACGGTGGGACGGACTGACTGACATCTATATTCTGCAGCATCTGGACCGCCAAATTCACTGTCTGCGAGTTCCTCAATCGCGTCGCGGGGATGATCTGGCGTCGCTCCCTGCGCCTCTTCCTCAAGTTCCTCTACTACTTCCTCGCCTCCCACCCTCCTCGCGGTCGTCATCGCGACGCTCGCCGAATGCCAGCCCTTCGACCACTACTGGCAGGTTGTCCCCGATCCGGGGCCCAAATGTCGCTCCGGCTACGCCAACCTCATCACCATGGGCACCTGCGACATCATCACCGACCTTCTCTCGTCGCATTCCCCATCCCCATCATCATCATGACCAACATGCCCGTCAAACGCAAGGCCTCGTTGGCCATCCTCTTCGCTCTCTCCTGATCCTCGTCGGTATCACCTGCTACCGCGTGCCCCGTCATCCAACACAACGGCAGCCAGCAGTACCGCTCGCTGCTCGCCTCGCTGGAGATCCTCGCCGCGACGGCGGTCTCCAACGCCGTCGTCATCGGTTCCTTCGTCCGCGACAAGGGCGTCAAGAAACAGAAGTTCAAAAAGGCCATCGGGTCCGCGTCCGTCGCCGAAAGCATGGACTACAACTCCCTCCGTCGCGGCACCATCACCCACCACCAATGGGGCAGCGACTCCGACCTCGCGGGCGACCTGGGCATCCGTCTGAACCCGGAGCTCTGCTCTTCGGACGACAACTGGCCTCGTCCGGGACCGATCGCCACCCCTTATCTACACACCGCGCGCACCGGACACCTCAACCCGAACTGGTCGTTCTCGCGCCAGCACAGCGACGACGACCACACCTCGACGACGGGCAGTCTAGACCTCAAGGTCAGTCCGCACGAGTACATCGAGACGAACCGGTCCTCACGGAAAGGACCCAACAATCCCGTCCTCATGCCCTCGCCCAGCAAAGTCTCCATCTTCTCGTCGTCGGCGGCCTCCTCAAGGATACCTCCTCGCACTCCCCCTCCCTCCACACTCCACCTCACCAAATCCACCCCCGACTTCCTCCCCCGGTCCCAACCTACCATCCCGCAAAGAAGACAAAGCAGACCCATGTCCCTGCAGGATGTAGGCGGCCTCCTCTCCGCCCCAGACCCAGCACACACCCTCCCGCTGCACAACAACAAACAACCCCCACCCCAACAAGACGACGCAGATCAACGACAAACACCAACGTCGCCCTCCCCCTCCCCACCCAATTACTCCCGTCCAGGCGCCTTCCGCAATCCATCTAGCGGTCGCCGACGAGGCTCCAGCGTGCACTGGAGCGATTCGTCGGATACGTCCGTTCCGCCCCCGGGTTACCGGGCTCAGCCGGATGTGACGGCGCCGATCCCCGAGGGAGCGTACGATGTTGAATTGCAGGATGTGGGGGGTTTATTATCGCGTCGGTCTTGATGATGACCGTCACTGATGGGTATTGTATTGTCTGTTATGATGTGATGATTTTCTGAGTGTCTATTTGTATCCGTCTTGTGTATGGTGTAATATATTTAGTCATTTCTTATCTTCCAGGTTGTCTGTTTTGGTTGATATTGGGTTTGGATTCTTTATTGGTTGATGGATCTGTTTGTGTTTGCCTTCTTACCTGCTTGGGTACTAGCGATGGCGTTGGGCGGATTGGATCTTATCTCAGGGTGTGAGTATAGTCATCCACCCTTGTTAATAGGTAGTATAGTATATATAACCCTAAATCATGTTCTTCATTCCCGTGATCCATCCACACCTTAGCATCTATCATGATAGGTGAGGTACACTCCAACCAGGTCGGGTGTATATACGGTGTAGGTAGGCACCGGAAAATGGTACATAGGTATGATATTAACACTCAAGGTAATGTGCAAAAACATTGCAGATGACAGAACCCCAGCCATGGAAATAAAACATCATTCTTTCGCCGATACGCCATGCTGCCCAGAATGCCAGTAATAGGGACAATTGCCTTTTTTTTCTTTGCCCGGGTATGGCCTTGGTCTGGAATCGCGTATTCCATACATCAGAATACCCTTTGAGCTGTCAGAGCGCGCGATTCCACCCCTGGGAATAATCCTTCCTTTCTTCGATACAGGTGATGTCTGCGAACGACTGCTAGGCCATCCCGAGCGTGTAATACACTCGTGAAGGGATCGGGGCTGAAGAAAAGAAAAGAACAAAGCCAATTCAAGTCTAAATCTCTTCCCCTTTCTAAATAACCCAGCGGTAACTCGCGTACCGACCAGCAGTCTCACTCTTCCGGATGATCTTGACGACCTGGCCGCGACGCAGACCCAGGTACCGGGCGACGGGATCCGAGACCTGCATCCGGGGCAGCTGCGACTCCTTCAGACGGTAGCGGTCGAGCAACGGCGCTTCTCCTCCGGGCTGAGGAGGACATGCTTCGGGACAAGCTCGTGGCGGGTGATGTTGACGAGCAGATCCTGCTCCTGGAAGTGCTCGCAGATGCGGCCGGGGACGCCGTTCAGGAGACGCACGGCGGAGGGGGAAATGGGAACCTGGGTGATGAAGATGCCGGTGTGGAAGTTGCGCTCGTCGACGAGGTGGTTGAAGGTGCGCACTTGCTTGGTGCCGACGCCGCTGCTCTCGGGGCAGAACTCGACGTAGATGGTGCCGCAGTCGGCCGGGGCGGGGCTGGCCTTCCTTGGTCCAGGGGGTGTATTTGACTTGCATGGCTTCGGTGGGACGGGCTTGGATCTTCATCTTGCTTCGGCTGTAGGAGTAAATTGGTTAGTTTTCTTTGCGGTGGTTCGTCTGCCGTCGCGGGTAGAGTTTTTAGTGAAAGGCGCATGCGTACTCAGGGTAGCCCAGCGGGTCGGCATATTTGGAACGGAATTCATCGAGGGATATTTGGACCTCCTCTTCTGTGACTTCGTAGCCCTGTGGAGGAGCAAGATGGGGAGGTTAGCTGTGTCTGGCGCATGTGGGTTCCTGGCGATCCACGTACGCGATCCTGCAGCATCTCAAAGACGGTCCTCCATGTGCGCCAGAGTCTGGTCAGTTCGCGATCGGCCTCGGCCGAGCCGGAAGAGAAGTCCTCATCCATGTCGATTGTGGTGGGGTATCGTCGTGAAAAGATGTAGCTCGGAGAGTCTGTAGGTGCGGTCGAGAAGGTGGTGATGATAAAAATCGGGCGGCGGAGAAGCGCAGGGCACGGGCGGCCGAAAGGGGAAGGCGGTTGGACCAAAAAGGAAAGGCAAGGAAGGCAAAGGAAAAAGCGAAGAAAAACGAGGGAAAAGAGGACAAACAGCCGGCTGTACACTCTGGCTGCTGCTCTCTGCTGGTCTCTCTCCTTTTCCCTCTCTTCCCCTCACTCTCCTACCTACTTCTTCGCTTCCCTCCCTCCCTCTCTCTTCCTCCTCCCCTCCCATTGCTACCGCCCTCCCTATCCTTCCCCCTAATCCACCATCATGGCTGCCGACGCCAAATCCGCTCCGGCCACGGAGCAGAAAGTGAGGCCGACCAAGCCCAACGAGGAGACCTACAAGGCCGACCTCGCCGTTGCGGAGAAGGAGCATGCTGCCGTCCAGGAAAAGCTGGTATGTGAAGCCATTATTCGTCCAATTGCTTTGTTTGTTTCTTTGTTTTTTCGAGATCGTCTTCCGTTTCCCCATACGTACTTCCCCACCATGAGTCTTCCATCGGATGGCTGCAGTCACACCCTCAATTGTCGCTGCACCGACCCTTCGCCTACCCATTCATGCGTCTTCTATCTTTCCTCCCGTCTCTTCATCTCTTCCCATAGACAGATTGCACCGCATTTATACATCTCCCCCACACTTTCTCCACACTCCATTCAATGCCTACTAACACCCCCCCCAGAACCAGATCAAGGCCAAGGTTGATGCCGCTACCCCCAACAACCAGGACTCCCCTGTCGCCAAGAGACAGAAGGAACTCCGTGCCGAACTCTCGTCCATCCGCCAGAAGCAGCAGGTCTTCAAGACCTCCCGGGCCAGCACCCAGGAGAAGATCAATGCCCTCGACTCCACCCTGAAGGCTCGTATCGCCGAGCAGAACAACTCCCGCTCGCGCATGTCCTTCAAGAACGTCGAGGAGATCGACCGCGAAATCGCCCGTCTGGAGAAGCAGGTCGACTCCGCTCCATGCGCCTGGTCGATGAGAAGAAGGCCCTCGCCGACATCTCCGCCATGCGCAAGCAGCGCAAGAACTTCGCCGGCCTGGACGAGGCCCAGAAGGTCATCAACGACCTGAAGACCCAGATCGCCAACCACAAGAAGACCTTCGACAACCCCGAGGCCAAGGCCCTCGGCGAGAAGTACGCCGAGATCCAGAAGGAGCTTGATGCCATCAAGGCCGAGCAGGACGGCGCCTTCAAGAACCTGAACGCCCTGCGCGACGAGCGCACCAAGCTGAAGAACGAGCAGCAGAAGAAGTGGGTCGCCATCCGCGAGATCAAGGACAACTACTACAAGGCCCGCAAGGCCTACAAGCAGTACGAGGATGAGGCCTGGAAGGTCCGCCGCGAGAAGCAGAAGGCTGAGCGCGAGGCGTTCGAGCGCGAGAAGAAGAAGAAGATCGCCGACAAGAAGCTCGAGGAGGCCTCCAGCCCCGCCTACGCTGAGGAGATCCTGACCGCCCAGGGTCTGATCCGTCACTTCAACCCTGCCTACGACTTCGCTTCGCTGGGTCTGGGTGACAAGGAGGGCCCCACGGCCGCCTTCCGCGCCGAGATCGGCCGTACCGTTGATGACTCGGGCATCAAGGGTATGAAGGTCCTCAAGAAGGAGGAGATGATTACTTCGTCGGTACCGGTGGCAAGAAGGGTAAGAAGGGCAAGAAGGGCGGCAACGCTGCCAACGGTGCTGCTGCCCCTGCCTCCGAGAAGTTCAACAACCTCAACGTCGGTGTGATCGAGGACTTTGCCAAGATCAAGATCGATCCCCCCATGAACCAGTCTGGCGTCCCTGCTGTTGTCGAGAAGCTTGCGGCCCAGATCGCCGACTGGAAGAAGAACCAGGCTTCCAAGACCGAGGAGGTAAGTTGCGATGACATAAGTTGACTATTGTATAGATCGCTGACTCCGTCTATAGAACATCCGCAAGGCCAAGGAGGAGATCACCCGTCTCGAGAACGAGACCGCCGATGCCGAAGGCCGCGCGACCGACGATGCGAAGAAGCCCGCCATTGAGAACGCCGGCGTCAACGGCAAGGTTTCCGCCGAAGCTGAGCTCAAGCAGGAGCAGGATGCCGTCGCCGATGCGTCCGAAGAGCTCAAGAAGGCCTCCCTCGAGGATCAGGCCTAAGTCCCGCCCATATAGCATTTTGCCTGTTCGATTGCATGAGCGACTGTGATACTTTAGTTCCCCTAAAGTCTAGCGTCTATATCCTCATCTATGTTATTGATTTGCTGGTTTCTTGGTTTGTCATGTGTATCTTCCTGGCAGCCTTTTTCTCCCTTTTGCAGACCTGATGCCGCTTTTCTTACTTGCTTCATCTGTTCCACCTTTCCCTCCCTTTCTCCTGTTCTTTCCATCTCCTTTTCCTTCTTCTTTCTGTGTAATCAAGATTTCTTCCCCCTCTGTTGCTTTCTTTGTATCTTGGCTTGGCTCGCGTGAGCAAGACGACATCTCTCCTATTTCTCCTCGTTAAAAGTCTGCAGAGAAGTGAAGGCAAGGAATGATTTAGCGTTGTTTTCAGCCTGTGATGAACGATATAAGCGGTCGAAACCTGTTGGAGTACAATGGGACCACCGAATTGCCTTGGAATTGGATTATTTTGACGGCCCTGGACTATTCTCGTATCTTCGTATCTCGGCGATGGCCCGTGTGCACTATGACAAGAGGCTAGAACTATGTACACGTCCCGCCGGTGTGCATATGCGCCAGCGCCAGCGCCAGCCAAGGGGATCCCGCGGTCCGGTGGTGGCAATGACGAGCGTATCTGCGAGTGACTGGCAGGAGCATCATGGCGGCGACCATGATTTGGGTAATCTGGGGGTCATGATTGTGGCTGTGAAGGCGAGCGATTTGTTGCCTAATCCGGGACTCCGGCGCCGAGCGCGCCTTAAGTAACCAACTTGGCGCCGCAAAGACTATGGCCGCTTCTCCTCTCCTCCATCCATCTTTCTCTCGCTTCTCGCTCTCCTTCTCCCTCCTCCTCCCCCTCCGCCCGGCGCACTTGTTCTCTCGCCTCTGGTCCCGACATTTCCCTCGCCGCCGTTCCGCTAGAGACTACTCCCGTGTCACCCCTGGACCGTCTCTCCGCACCGCCTCCTATCTCCTGTGGCCAACTTCTCCGTGCTATATCTCGCCCTCCAACATGTCGTACGGTAAACCAGTACGTACAATCTCTTCCTTCCCTACCATTCCCTCCTAGTTTCCTCTTGGGACACCGCCAACTAACTCACATACTCAGGACGGCCCTCCCCCGTCATACCCCCCGCCCATCCACGACGCCGGCCCCTACCACCCCGGCTCTCCTCCCCCCGGCGGCCAGCACGACTACTATAACCAAGGCGGATATCCTCCTCAGGGCGGCTATGGACCCCCGCAACCCCAGGGATACTACGGCTCTCCGCCGCCGCAGGGCCAGCCCATGTACTACCCGCCCCAGGGATACCCGCCGCAGCAGCAACAGGGTACTATCCGGAAGAACGGAGTGGTGGTGGCGGCGGCGGCATCTGCGCGGGTATCCTAGCGGCGCTGGCCTGTTGCTGCTGTCTGGATATCTTGTTCTAGGGCTGGTCGTCGGTCTGCGGGATTGATGTGTCTTTTGTGAAAGTTGGTTGGTTGGTTGGTGCGCCCTGGGGTTTCAGTTGATTCCTGGGGTCTTTTTACGGCGCAGTCGGTGCAACTATCGGGTTTTCTCTTTGTCGGTCATTTTCGTGCCCTCAGGCTCGGGCGCTTTTCTTGCGTCTTTTATCTTTTCTTTTTCTCTTCTCTTTGGTCGGTGGGCGACACGGATAATCCCCCCGGCTCTGTTTCTCTATTAAACCCTTTGGCAGGTTTCTGCTGGCCGCATTTATCCTTACTGCCCTTTCCTAATTACCTACTGAAATGCGATGATTCATGAACTGATCCATACATTCATACTCATATCCATATCGAATCCAAGTCTATATACATCCATACTCATGACCTCCCAACGAGAGAAGGGAAACGCACGCAGGAACCAGCTAACAAGAGGGTATCAAACAAGCATAACACCATACCATGAACATCATCGCATCACTCCCTCACAGACTAATTATCATCGTGAACTCCCTACTCACTAATCTCGTACGGATCTCCCCTCCGCCAGCCTCCGCGGCCACTCCTCGACCTCCGTCCGCCACCACCACCGCTCACACTCGACTGCTCCTCAATCACCTCCACCACATTACTATCCTCCGTATGCGACGCGGACGTGACTGACTCTTCCACCACGACACGGTCATCACGCGGCCGTCCCCCCTTTCGAACCCACCGACCCCGCGTCCTCCCCCGATCATCTCTTCCTCCTCGACGACCACACGCCGTCGCGACGAGGCAGGCCGTCGCATCGGCCCCACGTCAATTGATTCCGACATCTCCGTCTGACTGGATCGCATGCGTCGGGGCCCGAGCACCATGTAGAGGAGGTACAGGACGAGGACGAAGCCGCCGACGCTGCCGAGGAGGATGCCGGTCACGGTGCCTGGGGAGGGAGAGTCATCGAGTCGACCGTAGGAGGCGGGGATGGAGATGGCGTCGTAGCGTTTTGTGAGGGGTTGTGATTGTAGGCCTGGAGAGGTGGTTTGGTTGTGTAGGGGTTGTTGTGGGGGTTGTAGGTGTTGGGGCCATCGTGGTAGAAGGAGAGGACGAAGTGAGGAGTTGGCGCGGGAGCGGTCGTGGAGGGGTGAGGGATGGGGGACATTGCGTCCGTTGATTTTCTTGTGCTGGTGTTGGTGGAGGCTGTGGTGTAGAGGTCTTTTATGGCAATTTGTTTGTTTGTTTGCGGTGGTTGTTTGTTGCGTGGATGGAGTGTTTGCGGTTGTGCTGGTAGATTGCGTGGTATGCTGAGATCCCGATAAGTAGAATAGTAGATGATTGATGATATCCAGGGAACCTAAGAGGGACCTCGAGAGGGATGGGACTAGTGCACTCACTAGAGAGCCATGCAGGATATAAGAGGGAGGAAAAGAGAAAAAGAGAAGAAAAAAAGGGTGGTGGTGGTGGTGGTGGTGACGACGACTGGCCCAACCGGGCAAGACCCGCGGGTGGCTGGGGTTCGTCCGCTTCGATCGTCGCGCTGCCTTTCGTGCCGTCCACATCATCTGCATGCATGCCATCTCCGAGCCTCCCTGCACCCCCTCCTGGTTGGACGCCCGCCTCTGCTCCCTGAAACGCGCCCCCCGTCGGTGCAACCCGCCTGCCAATCGCTCCCCAGGCAATCCTCCGCCCACGGCCGCAGGACGCGGCGGGTACACCGGCGTACGTCACCCTCCTACGACACCATACTAAACAACCACAACAACCGAAACTTCATTCCCTCAGGCTCAAAGTATAAGCCGAATGATACATCGCATCTATTTACAGCACCATCTGCCATTTCACCTTCTTCTCCTTCACCATCGCCATCACCCCCACGGGCAGATACCGCTTGTCCACCAGTCCCGCCCGGCCGTACTTCTGCGCCACCTCCAGGCCATACATCTGCAGAATCCACTTGATCTCCGGCTCCTGGTTCTCGATCTCCAGCGGCGTCTTGATCTTGCCCAGGGCGTGTTTTCACCTCGTTGGTGAGCCGGATGTTCTTGGCGTCGGGTGTGTCCAAACAGGGTCTGATACAGCCGGTGGAAAGCCCGCTGAGCGACCACCGGAATTGCGACCATTCTTCCAGGCTCATGAACGTGTGCAACTCTGTAACAGACACCGGCAGGCTTGAGCTGTTTTGGTAGCGTTGCAGCCGGGCTTTCTCGCTCAACCCGTCAAACGTCTTCTTGAGCGTCTGGTACTCGGCCAGTTCGGCTTCCTGGAACTTCTCGATGTGTCGCAGCGGCGAACTCTCCATCGAGTCGCGCACGAGGAACGGCGAGATGAATGGGTTGCGCAGCCCGAGTCCGCCGAGGTTCTCGGGGTAGTAGAAGAAGGCGTCGGGGAAGTCGGATACGCCAAACTTCGACTGGATCATGCGTCGGAGGTGCTGCGTCACGGTCGACTCGCCGAAGAGGACTCCTGCATGAATTTGTAGGTGGTGAGGATGGAGTCGACGTGCGGTTTGCCGAAGCAGAGGGCCGGCTGTCCGAAGGTGTTTTTGAAGAATCGGCCAATGCAGCTGTTCCAGGTGCGGATCCACGAGATGACGCTGTTGCACTCGTCGAGTTGCTTCTTCAGGTCGGACGTGCGCGTCGACCTGCTGGCCATCGATTACCCATTCTCCGGAGGTTGCGTCCAGCATCAGGAACCCGAATGTCACGGGGCCTTGGGGTAGCTGCGCTGCTGCGGACGGTGGGATCGATCGTTTCAGCGAGGTAGGCGGAGCCGGTTTTACCGGTGTTGAATTCGAGCCCAGTGACTCGAGCGTACTCGTTCATCACCTGCCATGCGCGCGCACACTTGCTGGGATCGCCACAGACCCAGAGATCATCGTGGAGTCGGTAGAGTAGGAGTCCGGTCTCCCGGTTGACTGCCAGATCCATGAAGAAGAGGATCAGCTCGCCGGTCAACTTTTCCGACGCGTGCGCCATGGGCACACCACGTTTGCGGATTCGCGGGCCCGTGGGCTGTCGACCCTCTGCGGACTGATCCATGTTTAACGGAGACTCGAGATACCGTTGGAAGAAGGCGATCCAGCGTTCGTGGAAGCCAGCGAATCTCATCACCGCAAAGATGGTGCTGTGCGGCAAGCCCGTGGCATACCAACGCAGGTCGGACTGCACCACGGCCGCCTTGCCATGGATGTTTCGGTGAAGGAGGGTCTCCGTCGCGATGGTCCTGAGTAACTCCTGCTTAACATTGTTCGGGGTCTTCTCTTTGTCTTCGTCATCGTCATCGTCCTCATCGTCGCTGTCCTGGTCGTATGAACCACCTCCTTCGGCCAGCGAGCTCATCTCACCCTAGCTGCGAGAGGAAGTACGTATCGGTGTAAAAGACCTTGCGCTGCTTCTCGAGTCCTATGGTGGGACTTGTCTGTCGGATATAGTATGATCGTCGCTCGTTATCGCGATCCGTCGGCTGCGGTCCGACAGCCCAGTTCCACGCGCCCTTGCGGTCGATGAAATCCTGGAGAGCAGATTTCAGCATGTTGCAGAGGCGCACACCAATATGCTGTACGAAGATGAGCTGCAGCACATCCTCGTCCATCCAAATGCGGTACTTTCCATTGAGCTGCTGGCGGGGCAGCACTGGGATTCCGTCCTCAGCCTGCCAGTCCCAGTTGTCCAGATCGACCCACCACAGATTCAGTACGTCTGAGATTTCCGTCAAAGCGACCTTGTTCTGGAGGAAGCCTTTGAGCACGGTCTGCTTCTCATCGCTGAGAATATCCTCTGTGAGCAAGCCACGGATCGTCAGGGAGAGCGTCTCCCTCGAGAATGGCGCCGTTTCATCTAGGATACGTTTGCTCGCATTCCCAATATCCCGCCGCAATAGTCGCAGGTGGTCTTTGCCTTCGTCCCCGAGGAAGAGCCTGTTCAGAATCCATTGATCTCCTCGGGGCTCGTCTCCAGCGGTGTGAAGACGACCTCCTCGAACTGCTCGCACAGCTGCTTCAGCCTCTGCTTCTGCCGGTCATCCACCAACATGTAATCCTCCTCCGGGACTCCGCCATCGGCAAAGTCTTCAGTCTGTTCCGGGCTTGTCGTCCATTCCGTCAGCAGACGCGAGTACAAGTCTGCTAGGCTTAGTTTGCGGCTGTATGCATCTAGGCTAGCACGGAGCTGGGCCTCAAACTCCTGTAGCATATCTTCCGTCACGGCGGAGTCGTAGCGATGCTGGTCGAGCCAGCGACCGATGTTGGCTAGGGTGTCTCCATCTTTGGAGGCATCGGGGAGAAGAGTGTTGGCCCCGTCGAGTAGAACTGCCACGCGCTGTACCAGGGTGGCCTGTTGTTCGGTCTGTGCGTAGATCAGGGCTTTCCGCTGTTCGTAGAGTGTTTGCTTCTTTTCCAATTCGCGGATTTTGCTGGAGTGAGGGATTGGAGGGTGTGCGATAAGACGGTGGCCATGTTTGTCTCAGGTAGGTATTGTAGATTGAGTGTAGATAGGTAATGAAGTAATCAATTGCTGTAGGATAGTGGAGCTTCTATCTTGTTTGGAGCAAGCCAGAATATTTATCTCCATGATCCACAGGCCACAGCCTGTTGCCTGTGAAATTGCTCCTCTCGATCGTCGGCCGATTCTCGTATTTGGCGTTGGCCAGGCTCCAGATCGCTCCCAACAACGGTAGTGGAGATGAATACGAGAAGCCGCATCCTGCAGAGGATCAGCAGAAGCCAAGTTCATTGCATCTGCTTGTATTCTCCAGTACCTATGTTCTACCTTATGTACTCAGTACATCACCTCTCAGTGCTCACCCCATTATCGGAAATCACAAACACACCATCCAGCCTGATATGGTGATCCTATCAGTCAATCACCACCACGAAAACAACGACCGTTTCTCCTTGGATTAAGCTCAGGCTCAGGCTCAGGCGGATAAACCACAATACGATCCAGATCCGCCCCCTTGTAGTCAAACCCATTCCACAGTCCCCCAATGGTAATGGTATTCTCGCCCTTTTCCAACGGCAACAGCAACGGCGTGGAGAAATGATCCCCTTATGCGTATCCTTCTGGTAGAGGGTGTGCACGTTATCCGTGTCCCCGTTTACTACCACACTGCTGATGCGACGCAGTTGCCAGGTGCCGTTGATTCGGTCCGGTTGGCCCATGGGTTGGTCGCCGAAGCCCATGTCGTCGATGTCTATGTATATTGGTTAGTAGGACGTAGGAAGTCGAAAGGGGCAGGTCGAGGGGACAGAGAAGGGTATACTTTGGTGGTAGAAGAGACCCATTGGTCGTGGCCTTGGCCTTGGACGGTGAAGGTGATGGTGCTGTCGTTGCCGTAGATGCCGGTTGCGATGTGCTTTGAGCTGGCGAATACCTAGAATCATGTGTTGGACATAACATTGGCTTGTTTGGGGGTATGGCCCTGGGTGGAGGTGAACTGACTGCTTCTTGGAGGTATGCCTCTCCAGCGGTTTTGGCGTGTTTAGCAATGTAGGTTTTTCCCTTGATGGGCTTCCATTCACCGGTTTTGCTGTCATATATAGAGTCAATTATATATCAAGTAAATGGAGGTAGATGAAGGGAGGCATACACATTCAAATCGTAGATATCATGCCAAACCACCTCGAGACTCCCTTCGCGGTCATCAATCTCAATCGGCAACCAGACATTGCGACTCTCCCAGAGGGAGTTCATATCCCATTGATCCGCCATATACATACGTCGTCTTCTTCGTGCCCTTGATTCTCCACGAGAATCCCGACTGCGTGCTGAATGTACGGGTATACGCTGGCGAGACGAAGAAGGGCTGCGACCAGGGCCCTTCGAGCTTGTCGGCGCGGAAGGCGACCACATCTATACACCCCACTGTTAGCTCTACTTGTCATAGTAACTAGTAAAGGAAAGCTGCGCACTATTAGGCCGATACCCCGTCTTATGGCTCATCAGCGCATAGTAACTCCTCTCCGTCTGCAGGATCGTCGGCGCTTCAAAGTCATACTTGGGGAAGCGGTACGTGACCTCCTCCACGGCCGTGAGATTCTCGTTGAACTTGCTCAGATAGACGTCACGACCCTCGACGCGGTCTCCGTTCGAGTACAGGGCGTACGAGTGACCGGACTTGTAGTCGCTGAAGGCGCCAAAGTCCTGCGACCAGTTGCCCAGAGGGGCGGTTGCGTCGACAAATGTAGGGACCGGCGATGTGGTCGGCTGTTGCCAGGCCTTGCAGAAGCCAGGAGTAGCTGTCGTCGTCGGCGTGCCACCACATCTTGTTCTCTTAGCTTGGGTGGTGCTTCGTGTCAGGTGGGTGGACGTACGTGATATTGACCGGTTTCTTCGCTGTAGATCACCTTTGGTCGTTGGATGCGGTTATGCGGGGATATGTACTTGTGGTTCTCGATGGGCTCTATCTCTGCATTAGCTTTTTGAGCCATTGAGAAGGGATAGAGGGAGTAGGGAATAGGAACAGACCCAAGGCAAGCCCGTGTGACTCCCACGTCGCAAGATCATCCGAACTATAGACGGAGATCCCACCACCTTCCACCTGTCCTTCGACTTTATACTCCCCAAACCAGTAGAACTTGCCGGTCTCCTGGTCCACGCAGAGACCACCAGCATGGGCATTGAAGAGGTTTCCGTCGGTATCATACCATCGTGCGCCGGGGACGATCCATTTGGCTTGCGCACAGGCAGCGAGAGCCAGGATTGTCGAGGCCAATCTTTGCACATTCATGGTGTCTCGATTCGACAATGATCATACGGTCAATACAGAGGCCTGGTTTACTCCACGTCCCCTTTTTTATAGACTTTCTTCACCGTACCCTGAGACACTCACTCACTCGCAACTCCCAGCTTCCTCCGTTCCCCCGTGCATCGGCAGAGCACTACCCCGAGCACACGCCATAACCCATCCATCCCAACATGATGATACTTGCAATCGGGATAGAAGTCGGCGAGCTCTTCGGCTATTGTTCAATACCCGACACGCCACGCGAGCAACATGCTTCAAAACAGGCAACAGATCGACTCATCTATCTTGAACAATATGTGACCTCGTCCAGGGAGCCTCATCCAGTGGATGGAAATATCGAGCCACCCCGGACTCTACCCCAAGCCAAGCATCTTGGCGGGATGAGTATGAGCCAGCCGACGAATGGAATAAGAGGTCTGAGCTGGTCTCCCTGCAGGGTCTCTGCGGTAGTCCAGAGTCGGTTATCATTAAGCGGGCGGGGAAGGATGAGGGAGCACCAAGCATCCTGATCAGATCGATTTCCACGAGTCAGGGAGGGTATGTCGGTAGGGCATGAGGGGATATTGCTAATAATATGGAATGACATTGGGATGGAGCTAGGAGTACATCAAGGCTGGCTTGAGCAGCATTGATGCGGTAGTATGGTCAATGGACGACTTGAATTGATACTCGAAATCACACTGACACAATGAAGGGCTACTATGGCCTCCTCATCTTGCTCCTCCATGGGTTTGCGTTGGCCCTGCTGGAGGAGAGAATCGTCACATTTGAGCCTACCGATGGCGCCATTGAGCTTCGGGAATTTCCGATACTGCGGGATGCAAGTGATCCTGTCGGGGTCAAGATTGCGACAGACAGTCTAGCCAGCGACCTGGAAGAAGTCACCGGCATTGAGCATGGTATACTGATCTGGGATGACGATAAAATTGCATCTACTGCTCAAGCTGAGTCGTCCAAGTTGGATTTTGATCATCGCCGCGACGGTCAACCTCGCCATTAGCATCTCAACTGGCAGAGCAAGGAAATCAGTGTTGACGACATCCGGGGCAAATGGGAGACCTTTCGCACGAATCTCGTCTCTCGTCCCATACCTGGAATTAACAATGCTCTTGTCATCGTCGGCAGTGACAAGCGAGGGACAATGTTCGGGGTCTTCACGCTCTCCGAGCAGATTGGCAAGTCCCCGTGAGTGATATCAACACTTCTATCTCATAGTCAACGAAACTAAGCACCGTATAGTCTCCACTGGTGGGCTGACGTCCCCGTCATCAAACACGAGAGAATCTACGCCCTCAACAAAACCACCACCCACGGCGAACCCAGCATCAAATACCGCGGAATCTTCATCAACGACGAAGCACCCGCATTGACCGGCTGGTGGGCCAAACACAGCCACCTCGACGACTACACCTTCAACGCCGAGTTCTACAAACACGTCTTCGACCTGCTCGTCCGTCTCAAGGCCAATTTTATGTGGCCGGCCATGTGGGGATCGTTCGTCCCCACCCCCGGCCGGATCTTCTTCACGGATGACCCGCACAATCAGCAGCTGGCGGACGATTATGGCATTGTGGTGTCGACGAGTCACCACGAGCCTATGCAGCGGGCGTCAAATGAGTGGAAGATGGACGATACACAGGGCGATTGGGACTGGGTGAATAACAAGGAGAATGTTGTCAAGTTCATGGAAGAGGGTGTAAGACGCGCGGGGGAGAATGAGACATACTTTACGCTGGGGATGCGCGGAGAAAACGACGGGCCTATCGAGGCTGATGATCCCATTTCGGTATTGAAGGATGTGTTTGCCACGGAGAGGGAGCTCATTGCCAAGTATCATGGGAATGGCACTTCGTTGCAGGCGTGGACGGTCTACAAGGAGGTGATGACTTACTATGCGGCTGGTCTGGTGCCTCCAGACGATGTGACGTTGATCTTCACCGATGATAACTGGGGGAATGTACAGAGGCTGCCGACTGCGGAGGAGCGAGAGAGATCTGGTGGAATTGGTGTAAGTATCCCTCTTCTTTCACTGGGTATGAGGTGTCTGACCATTTCTCTCCAGCTATACTATCACTTTGACTACGTTGGTAGACCCAAGAGCTGGAAATGGCAAAACAACAACAATCTGGTAAGTGTACTCCTATCTCCATTCCAATGGATCTTCTTCTGATAACGCTGCAGCCCAAAGTCTACAAAGAGCTTTCGCAGGCCTATGAGCGTGGAGCAGACCGAGTCTGGGTCATCAACGTGGGCGACATCAAGCCGGTGGGAATTCCACTTTCGCTTGCTATGGACCTGGCATGGAATGCCTCCCGGTTTGACTTTGACATGATCCCCTCGTATCTCGAGGAGCTGGCGGCGCGAGACTTTGGTCAAAAGTATGCTAAGAAGATTGCCTCAGCGATGATGGAACACAGCCATCTCCTCGGTTTGCGCAAGTTCGAGATGCTGGAGCCAACGACGTACTCCATTCTCAACTTCCGAGAGGCTGAAAGAATCCTCGATCAATGGAGAGGACTCGCCGATACGACACACCAAATTCGTGACGTCTTACCTCTAGACCGCCGTGACGCGTTCTATCATCTCCTTGGCTATCCCGTAACGGCCGGGTATAACTTCTACCAGACTGTCCTGGGTCAAGGTCGAAACCGCCAGTATAGCTTCGAGCGCCGCAACTCTGCCAATCTAGTGGCGCAACAAGTCCTCGAGTACTTCGAGGATGACTACGATTTGACGCTCGAGTATGACCAACTGGCTGGCGGTAAATGGGAGGGCATTATGTCCGCCCAAGTTTGATATGGGCGTCGCAGACTGGCGTCCTTCCTCGCGCGATGTCGTCGCCAATCTATCATACGTGCAGCTCCGGCAAGACTTTGACTACGCCTTTGGCAACCTGGGCATCTTTGTCGAGCAGTCTCTCAGTGCGTATCGCCAATCTCGCATCTGTGGCTCCATCAATCCCTCTCTCCCCACCGAAGAGGGCTTCTCTCCTGTACTTCCGCAGATGGACCCATATGGGCCGGAATCGCGACTCATTGAGTTGTTCCATAGAGGAGATCATCGCAAGCCGGTAGAGTGGTCCATCACAGATATCCCTTACCCATGGGTACAATTGCAAAAGACATCTGGCACGCTCTCTCGAGACTACCCAGAGGAGCGCCTCGAAGTCTCCATTGACTGGTCCGCCGTACCTACGGACTTCGACGAGACCATCCAGCTACGTATCGAATGGAACCCGTCTCCGCGATACTTTGATCTGATCTATATCCCCATCCGCAACCTCCGTGTCCCAGCAGACTTTACCGGATTCCCCGAGTCAGGCGGCTTCGTGTCGATGGAAGGACCGCATTTCCAGCGCTCTTCGTCCTCTGAATCAGACGAGAAAACATCCTTCAAACAGATCCCGTATTTGGGCTCGCGATCCCGCTCCGGCTCCATTGCCCTCCGTCCATATACACAGGCACGAACGTCACAAGAAACCGCAAAATCAGCCTGGGTCGAGTATGACTTTTACCTCTTTAACTCAACCGACACGTTCAACGCGACAATCTACGTCAACGGCGCCTTAGACACCGATCCGGAACTGCCCATGGAATTTTCCATCTCAATTGATGGCCAACCGGCCAACTTCACCCGACTGTTAGGCCAGCCCGATGAGCCCGGTGACACGCCGCCCGGTGGACGGAATCAGTGGCGGACCATGTGTGGAAGAGGGAGGTGAAGATTGGAGGGCTAGAGAAGGGCGCACACACGTTGCGATGGGTGGTTAATTCGCCGGAGGTGTATTTGGAGAAGATTGTGCTGGTGCTGGAGGAGGCGTTGGATAGTTATCTGGGGCGCCGGAGAGCACGCAAGTCGGAGCATCTTGACCACTGGCCACAATTGGTGTATCGAGAGTATGTAGAAGAACAGAGCAAGTTGCCACGGGCTAAGAGTCTGTCGACCTCGGGACATCCATCACCGAAGCGGTTTTTCTGTATGTGATGGCGTCTTGGCCGCGAATATGTTCCACCAGTGAGGGATCTGGTCTATACTTCCCCGCAGAGGGCGTGTATACTCTTGCACACTCTCCGGACTGAAGCTACCCCGGATATCCTCTCAAAACGGCAGTGATTGCTGTCTTAAATGCAGCCGGCACAAACATTCAATCGGTCTCATGAACCAGCACAGACAAGATGCTCCCAACGCTGGTCCTCCTGGCCAGCCTGGCCAGCCTGGCCAGCCATGCCACGGCTCTCCTCGCCTCCTCTGAGAACGCAACACATTTTACCCTCGCCAACGACCGCCTCACCGTCGCATTGGCCAAATCCAGCGGTCACATCGTTGACATCCAGCTCGACAACCAGGACCTCCTGGCCCAGTAGACGGCAACACCGGGAAAGGCCCCTACCTCGACTGCTCCTGTATACCCTCCGGCTTCTGGACACCAGGGAGTGGCGCGCAATTGGAGCTCATCACCGGCGAAGATGCGACGGGCACCGCATACGCCGGACTCGCTATGAGCGATACTTACGAAGCCACCAACCAAACCCTCTCGCAATGGTTCTTCCTCCGCGGCGAAGAAACCGGTCTGCATGCCTTTTCGCGCGTCACTTACTTCAACGAGACGACGCCTTTCCTCCGCGATCTGGGCGAGCTCCGCACCCTCTTCCGCCCTAACACCAACCTCTGGACACACTTTTCCACCAGCGATGGGAACTACGGCCCCATGCCATTAGACAGCACCTTCGAAGTCGACCTCACCGTTCAAGACGCGACCACATACATGGGTAACGTTCCCGAGGACCCCTACGTCGCGCAATACTCCGACTACTTCACCAAGTACAGTCTCTCCGAGAGCTGGCGCAACCACGACGTCCACGGCCAGTACAGCGACGGATCGACCAGCGACGATGGCAGTACCTTTGGCGCGTGGCTCGTCCACAACACCGTCGAGACATACTACGGCGGGCCACTTCATTCCGACCTCGTCGTCGATGGCATTGTATACAACTACCTCGTCTCGGGACACCATGGCGCCCCGATGCCGAACCTCACCACGCACGGATTCGACCGTACCTGGGGTCCGCAGTACTACTACTTCAACCGCGGGGGGCCAGAGACGTCCCTAGCAGACTTACGCGCCGATGCAGCGACGCACGCAGACCCAGAGTGGAACGCCGAGTTCTACGACAGCATCGCGGAGTATATCCCCAACTTCACCCCGTCATCGGGATGGACGAGTTTCTCGGGGACGGTCAACCTGCCCAAAGGCGCGAAGCGGCCCATCATCGTGTTATCAGAGGACGGACAGGACTTCCAGCTGAATGTCTTCCACCCGGAGTCTCGACAATACTGGGCGGAGATTGAGCCTCGCTCGGGACGGTTCTCCATCCCCCGTGTGGTCCAGGGGACATATCGCGTCACCATCTACGCAGACGAGATCTTCGGCTGGTTCATCCAGGACCACGTCAAAGTGACCGCATCCCAATCGAAGCACAAGTTTGCCTGGAAGGAAGAAAGCGCCGGCAAAGAGATCTGGCGGATCGGCGTCCCGGACAAGTCATCGGGAGAATATCTCCACGGCTACGCAGTCGATACCTCCAAACCGCTCCAACCGGAGCAATACCGCATCTACTGGGGGAAATACGACTACCCTGCTGATTTCCCAGAGGGTATCAACTTCCACGTCGGCGAAAGCGATTCGTCCACGGACCTCAATTACATCCATTGGGCTTTCTTCCCGTCGCAGGGTAACCACCTACGGGATGAACCGTACTACGAGAATAACCCGAACAACTGGACCGTGACCTTTGACCTTACGTCGAAACAACTGCGGAATACCCGTACGGCTACCTTCACCGTGCAGATTGCAGGTACGAGGACGGAGAACGGCAACGCGAAGTGGACGCCCAAGGGTAAGTATAGTAACCTCCCCTGGACGGTGGATGTGAACGGGAAGTGGGAGTCGACCTGGGTGATTCCGTATTGGCGGAGTGGCTCGTGTGGGGTGCGCAGTGCGGTGGCTTGTCAGAATATCGAGCATAAGTTTGTGTTCCCCGTTGAGAAGCTTCAAACAGGAGGAATGAGTTTGTGTTGAGTCTGCCGTTTAATGCGTCAAGTGTGGAGACGGCGTTGTTGCCGGATGCGTTGTATGTGCAGTATGATGCGTTGAGGTTGGAGTTGGAGTAGGGGTTTCAGACCGATCTCTGTTCCAAATACGTAAGTGTATATAAAACCAATCTTCCTTCAATGTCATTATCTCGGTTTCAGAATGTGGGCTTTAATTTGTAGGGAAGCAACCTCGTCGAGACTCGTATGTAGATCGTCGTGGTAGCTATCGGCCAATGCGTCTTACTCTAACAACATTTTCCACAGGCAAGAGATCGATCTAGCCACCATTTTCTTCCGGGGATAATTAATACGCCCCCTTCCGCTTCTTATACTTCGGCTGCTCCGACGCCTTCACATCCTCCAGCGCCGTAAGGACAGGCGTAGTATACGCCAACTCAAAGCTCTCCAGCTTCGCGCCCTCCTCCTCCATCGCCCAAAGACTGACTGCAACCCAATTCTTGCCACGATAGTTCAGAATTCCCTCCGGAACAGGGAAGCTCGTCTGCGGCCCGATATGGCTGATATACTTGCCAAACTGGTATCCGTTCACAAACAGCTGAGCCCGGTACGGCGGTGGCGCGGTACTATTCCCGAAGTTGAAGTACAGCGGCACGTCCCATCCCTTTGGGATGTTCAGGTCGAAATTAGCGGTGTAGAAGCCGATTCCAGGCTTCGAAAGACCCTCAAGTGGGCTACCCTTCTCCCAGGATTTGCTAGGCGGCTGGGGCTGGTGGTAGCCCTGACGCTCGGCGTAGAGACCACCTTCGTTGAGGGGGCCGCGGACCTTGTCGATTGAGTCTTCGCCACCGAAGTTACCGGTCAATTTCCAGGAGATGTCGCTGGCGTCCCGGCCAGCGAGTTTGTAGTTGAGAATGCCGCGCGGGTGCTTGAGGTAGTCTTCACCAATGACCCAGTTGGTGTTGATGCCAAGGTTGTCGACTACCACGGTCAGGACGTAGGGCTTCCCGGCTTGGAGGTGAGGGAGCTGGTAGGTCGAGTTGTAGTCGGAGTTGGCATTAAGACCATCCCAGGAGCCGAGGTGAGTGTTGTTGAGCCATACGCTGCTGCCGAATGCGGAGCCCCCTGGGTTTGCACGAAGAAGCTGGTCTCGTTGCCCTTGGCGGTGAAGTGGCCTCGGTAGATCAGGTATCCGGTGTGATACCCGTAATCAGATGAGTAGAGAGAGGTAGGCGTTTTCAGAGGGTGCATCGTATTCTTGGTCGGCTGGTCTGCGTCGGTCCAGGCCGAGTCGTCGTAGGCAGACTGGATCTCGGGAAGAGTGTCCAGGTACTTCCACTCCAAGTCCTCCAGGCTCGGGAGGTTGATCTTGGGGGCTGTGTATTTGATCTCAGTAGACCAGATTCCGTTCTTGTCGACTTTGTGCGAGGCCTTCTTGCCATTGATGAACAGATTCTTGGCTTTCGCCGGAGCACCGATGACTTCCACCGGAGTGGTGGTGCATTGAAATCAGCGGTCAGGTGGAGGTTGGCACCCTTGACGTAGGCAGTGCGCACGAGATAACCTGCCTTGACAATGATGGACGAGGCAACAGTTTTCTCGGTGCTGTAGCCGGGCAATGTACCCTCAGTAGCGAGTTGAGGGACCCAGTAGTTGTACGCGGAGTTCCGGTCTATAAACTAGTTAGCCTTGTATACACACGCCTGGCACATACACATCGAATTGGACAAACTCACCCAGAAGGATGACCTTCAAGTCGCCAACCTGAACAATGCGTCGAGTAGGCTCGACATCCCAGGCGACCACAACATTCTTCCCAACCTGCTTCGAGGACACACCCGATGAAGAGCCCTCCACGACTTTGACGTCCGACTTGCCAGTGACCGCGAATTCATGGTGCTCATCCGGTCCACCATACAGGACAAGAACCTTGCTATCGCCAAACTTCTTCCAGGTGAAGACTTCCGCAGTTGAATAGGCGATGTTGGTTCCCGCCACGTTGTAATCGATGACGTGGATCTTGGAGTCTCTCCCATTGAGAGACAATGTACCTCCGAGCTGGGGTACCGTCACATTGCCAGCACTGGAAGCAAGACGGAGCTTGTAAGGCGTATGTTCCTGGCTGCTGTAATCCGTGTGTCGGAGCACGAGGAAATCCCCGGTTCCGTTGGCTGCAATCAACGGAGTCACAGTCAACTCGGCAGTGTCGGTATAGACCCCCGCAGTTATGTTCCTGGGTGTCGCGAGAAGATATGATGGGGACACTTTGGCAAAGTTGCCCAGCAGCTTCAACTCGCTGTACTTCTCTCGGGTGATGTTGCGGGTTTCTGACAGGGGAGAGCCATAGTCGTAGGAGGTGTACCCTCCTGAGTGGCCTAGGTTGCCCCAGTTTGTACCGCCGTAGGTCTATATCAGTGAGATGATGACCTCATTCGCTACTCTGAGGTGATACGCACCATGTACAGGTTCAAGATGGCCACTCCGAAACTAAAGTCGTTTTTGTAGAACACACGCTCAAACTCGTGGTTTACCAGCTCAGCGCACTTTGCGAAGCCAGTACCTCCCCATGGGTCATAGGCTCCGGCTTGGAACTGTAGCTTATTAGGAATAGCGCAATGGTTATGAACTACAAGCTCCTTACCTCGATAAGAGAGTATGGGGTGGTGGGACTGTTCTGCAGATGGAGGGTGCGATAATCGGTAGGTAGATTGCCCTCGGGCCAGACGGAGGGATTTGCCTGCGGGTTGTTAAGAAATAGGACATAATTTGGTGAGGGCAGTCATACGCAGTCGAACCCAAGTCTATGTGATAGTGCTGTCAGTAATAATCGGAATAGGGAAGAAGCATGAAAACCTACGGGTAGTTATCATGACCATAGATATCGACTTCGCCAACACCAGTTCCAGGAGCGTTGTGTCCACCCGGCCAAGCATCATTGCTGATCATCGGAACAACGACACCGGCGTTCCTGGCCTGGTCAATCACGTATTGGAAGTACTCGCCATCGGGGAAGGTGGCGCCACAGCAACCACCGGAGTATTCATTATCAGGCTGGTACAGGATCACCGGACCACCATTCGTGATTTGAGCCTTCGCAACGGCGGCGGCGATATTGGCGACGTAGCTGGTTACTTTATTAGCCACAATAAACCGAAAAGCGTCGTGGGTATCATACTTGTCAGTAGCTTCCAGGTACGCAGGATCCGGCGTCCGAAGGGTGCCATTGACTCTTTGGAGCCAGCCAGGGAAGCCTCCGCCTGAGACTTCGGCATTGATATACGGACCGGGACGAGCAAGAAGATAGATGCCAGCTTGTGAGGCGGCCTCAAAGAAGGGCTCCCAAGCTAGGACCCCCTCAGCCCTGTACTCACCCGGCTTACCTTCCAGCAGAGCCCAGTCGACGTAGAAGGAGACGCAATTGAACCCTAAAGCTTTGATCTTTTGGAAAATGTCGAGCCACAGCGACGGGACCGGTAGTCTAAAGTCGTCAATGGGGTAATTACAGGGGAACTTAGTATAGCACACCTGAATGGATGGACTTCGCCGCTGAAAATCATAATCCGCTCTCCATTGACGAAGAGAGACTTGTCATCCCAGGTGACCTGCAGATTTATGAGCAAATGTCTACAGCTAGACTTCTCCAACCAAGCACGTACGTATTTCTGTAACAGATCTCGTTTCGCGGGGTCATCATGCTCGGTAAGAGTAAAGCCATTGAGCTTGTGTTTGACCGAAGCACCTGCAGCCTGTGCTGCCAGGAGGGCGACAGCTCCGAGCGACAGGAGTTTCATGGTGTTCACAGGGGAAGCTGACGCTGGCGCCAATAGTCAAATCCACAACAGTCGACAGGAACTTGTTCGGAGGGGAAATGTGAGCTCTGAGAGCTCTCTCCTATATAGGCCTTCGAGCCATTCCCTCCCTTGACTTCCCCCGCATTAGCGGCAGAGGGGATATGAGGCCCATTGGATTTGCGGCCAAGCCACGATGATTGCGTCCAATTATCAACATGAGGCAGGAGGGGAGCAGCAACACCCCTGCAAGGGACAATTTGCGGGCAAGCAAGATGATGGCCAGCGAGGGAGAAACTGGGTCGATACTGTTTCTGATGAGGAAGCCGGGCCGATCATCCTCCACACGGAGCCTCCATTCCGGTTAGCCCCGCCGATCCCGGCCCCAATTTCTCCGCAGCCCGAACTGTAGTATAAGCAGTCCTGCATACTTTTCCCTCTCATTGTCTGCAAATCTGTACTCTATACTGTATGGACTGTTGGATAAAAGGTTGCGGTGGAATTGCAACCTGCCACGATCTATTATGAAAGTTCAATGACCTTTCTCCTCCATCGATCACTTGGTTGGACCCTATGCATATGCAGGATATAGTACATGAGGGGACGTCGCACATTAATAGATGAGGTCGTATTTAACCGGTCCAATCCACTCCCCACTGCCTGACCACGCCATTCTCGGGGATTCTTGTCGACCTCATATGTGGCCTGTTGCGACTTCCAACCAGTCAGCGGGCCTGCTGTTGACCCCTACTATTTACCGTACTTGAACCAGGAAGATAAAATCAATGCTTTTCATAATACATCACTGCTTTTCCATACAAATAAATAGCAATATCGACTGAGTATATCCCAATAGATCCCCAAACTCTACTCCGTCCATCTAGACTATACAGTAGTATTGAACCGGTCTTCCTCATCGCCCGCCTTCGTATACGTCTCACGGGCGTCGGTGTGGTCCTGCTCAGCGTCTCCCAGCACAACGTTCTCGCGCTTGATGGCTTCCTCTTCCGTCTCCGCGGGCGTCTCCGACTGCGCACTCTCAACGGCCGGAGTCACCGGCGTAGAATCCTGTCGCTTCTGCGTGGTGTTGAGAACCGGGGTGGCGTCGTTGAAAAGGCGAAGCAACATCGCACGACGATCTTCCTTGGGAAGCATGAGGTTGATGGAGTGCAATGACCGCCAAAGGGGGAAGACCATGCGTTCACTAGAAGTATTAGTCAATCAGGACAGCTAGTATAGATGAGCGATGTAGGCATACCTGAAACCACCCTCGGTCGTATCAGGCTCGACGTGCAGAATGCTACATCCCATAGGAATGTCCCGCACCTGCTCACCAATCTCTCCAAGAGCCCTCCACCCCTCATCGTCGACCTTGGGGAACATCTCCACGAGGAGTCTGCGCAGGGTCTCCCTCCGGTTCAGGGTGACGGCACGCTTAGGGCCCAACCAGGGCTCGAAGACTCTCAGTCCATCGGTCTGGATACGCCATTGACAAACGCCCTCGCGCTGCACATCCTGTCGCACAAACATCTTGACACCGGCATGGACAATCTTCATACCATGGCCCTCGTTGGCGGTCAGGATCTCTCGCGTAAGAGCACAGGTGTAGTAGATCGTCCGGGTCGGGAGACCCTCTGCATTGCGAACCATGAAGCGATCTCGGGGGAATCGGTCCGAAGCCTCATAGAAAGTGAAGATCGGGTCGATCACTTCGTGCTTGGGATCCAGATACTTGAAGAACTCCTCAACCGGCTGGCCGGGCTTCCTCTTCTGTGGCTTGGCCTGAGGAGCAGGTGTAGAGTTAGCCTCAGACGTCTCGACGTTCTCAGACTCAGTCAAGGGGGTAGGTCGGTGGATAGGACGATCGCCCACAAGGACTTCGGTTCCATTGTCAAGCTTGGTCTTCTTCGAAGGAAGCTCATCCTCCATGCCCTCTGCATCCCGCTTGGCGGGGTTGACTTGGTTCGTCGCAGAGTACGGTGGCTGGTGGGTAGCCTCGGCCACCGAGGCGTTCTTCGAGGCTTCCTCGGCAGCCTCCTGGTCAGGGGTCACCATATCATCCAGAGCATCGATCTTCTCCAGGGGCTCGCCGTTTCCGTTTTTCTGCTTGAACTCGAGCTCCTCGGTGAGCGCGGCGACGGTGCCCTTCGGGATGACCTTGGAGGAATCCTCCGGCTTCGCACGGATCTCTGAGAGCTTCTCGATAACCGTGATAAAGAAGCCACCGGTGTCCTGAAGGTGGGGGTAGATGCGAATACACCGGTCAAGAGGCAAGTCCGCGTGTTCGCCTGCAGGAGGGAACATGCCTTCGGCGATTCTGCCCAAGCCATTGATTCCCTCACGCTCACGGTGCTCCACTCTTCCTTCCAGCTGTTCCACATGCGGCCATCACGGTCCATAACCTTCCATGTCTTGATACCAGCGGCTCTCTTCAAACCAGGCAATTCATTGCTGCAGTCGATGATCCGGACATTAGCCGCTCCACCGCAGCGCGCGATGGCGCTGGCAACAACAGCCTCGTTCTCAATCGGGTTCAAGCTGCAGGTCGAGTAGACGACTCTGCCACCAACCTTGAGCATCTGCAGCGCACGAACCAAGATGCGGACCTGGGTCGAGTACAGTCCCAGGCATTACCCGGGTTCCACTCCCGCCACACACCCCAGTTCTTGCGCGCGGTGCCATCACCGGTGCAGGGAACATCCGCAAGGATGCGATCGAACTTCAAGTATCTCTGTTTTCCGTTGTCCTCCGGGCGCGAAGCCAGCTTGATCGAGGGGTACATGGTGGCATCATGGTTGGTGACGATCAGGTTCGGCGAGCTCAGTCGCTTCATTTGGTGGATCAACATGTGAGCGCGCTTGTAGTCGGCGTCGTTCGCGATCAACAGACCGGTGCTCTGCCGTCATCGTTGAGGCCCTCGGGGCCCATGGGCTCGGGGTGGCAGTACCCTCCTTCACCTGCTTCGAAACCTGGAGCATCGCATCCTCCTCTCCGGCGTGGATCAACTCCATCAGCTGGGCGGACTTACTGCCCGGGGCAGCGCACATGTCAAGCACGGTCATGCCGGGCTTCACATCAATCAACAGGGGCGGGATCATGCTGACAACCTCCTGGCGACTGATGTTTCCGATGTCGGTCTCGGCGACGAGGAACTTCTGGAACGAGGCGAACGGCGCAAATCGTCGAACAACCTGCTTCGGGGTCGTCATGGACCACGCGAGCTGATCGGGGTACCAGGGGACCGGGCGGGGAGGCTCGACGAAGTTGCCCTCATACTTGATGGAGGTGATTTCGGGGATGTACTGGTCCTTCAGCTTCTGCTGGACAGCGAGCGCATGTCTGTAAACATTCATATGTTAGTATCCTATCGTCAAGAGGCTGTTACCGCGCGCAACGGCTCTCGCATGCGCCGGAATTTTCTGTCGCATGACATACCCTCGGGATCCAGTGAAGCGGAAACTGTTGGGGAGATCTCTGCGCAGCGCAGTCCAGAACTCCTCCTTCTCTTCTTCGGAGACGAGCTCCAGTTCATTATAGTAACGCTCGAATTTCTCGTTCGTTCGGGGGAGATCCTGCCAGTTCTGGCGGTCGCCGCCTCTGCCGCCGCCCTGCAAAGAAAAACTGATAAGCAATCCGCCATATCCAGAGCAATGGTGGTCCTATCGGAGACACAATTGCGGTTGGAAAAGTCTCACCTTTCTGCCGCCGCGTTTACCCATGACGAATAAGAGTTATGGGAGGTGTAAAGTGGTGTTAAGCAATGCCTGGGATACTGGAAATTCGGAGCTCCAAAAAACAGCCCACGATGGAACATCTCTCGGCCCGCGATCTGGGGTTGCCGCATTATTAGGTAAGCCCGCATAGTTACTACAATCGAAATATCAACAGTTTTCTATTACTCGGAATCATATATTCATTGTGTGAGTCGTCTACTAGCATACAATCCTGTTTAGATTAAATAGCTGCAAACTTGGATACCGAACATTTGATTGTTTGATCTAGTGTATTGTCATTATCTCTGTTATACATGTCTATCATCCCCCAAGCTGAAAGGTAAAATGTCTTCCTGCCGACAAAATCCACCCTAGTGACCGGCACCCATCAAGCACTTGAGTTTCTTTCTATATACAAAGTCTTGGTGCATAGCAAGAAGGTGGAGGGTTTAAACCTTCTCGACCTGCTCCGAAGTCGTGGACATGTCGCTGTTGTTCTTTTCCACATCGTTTTCGGGGCCCAGAATTGCGCAGGGCCGTCCGGGCCTGGCCGTGCTTCTTGATCTCGGAACGCAACTCTTTGGAAAGTTTGACGGCGCTCTTGTCGGGGTTGGTGAAGAGGAGATCGATCTCTTCGAGAGACAGCTTGGCCGTCTCGGGGTAGAAGAAGTAGACGAGCGGGATGAAGGAGATGTTGGTGCACATGAAGATAAGATAGGCCTGCCACTGGAGACGGTTGATGATCACAGGGGTAATCATGACAACGAAGAAGTTCTGAAATACGTTAGCGGCTATTTCCAATCATGACAGGAATTCTTTCGATCAACTCACCCAAAGCCAGTTCGAAGAAACACCAATGGCGGTACCCTTTGCTCTCGCATGGAGAGGCAGAATCTCGGGCACGTAACACCAGGGGATACAGTTCACAGAAGCTCCGTGAATAAGCATGTAGAGAGAAGAAGGCAACTGAAGCCGATGCAGTCTCGTGCGCGTGGGCCTTGCCCTTGAAGCTGAGCAGAATCGACACCATCATCATGCAGATGCCCAGTCCCAGTAGTGAACCCCACATCATCGGTCGACGGCGACCAACACGGTCCGCAAAGAAACGTAGGGAATAAGCTGCCAATCACAAAGCAGATCTGGACGCAACCTCCAATAATCAAAGAGAGATTTTTGCTCAAACCGACGTTATTATGGAGAACACTGCCAAGGAGTTGTTAGTTTATACGACACACGGGGAATTCGATAGCACATGCCTGGGTATGTAGTAAACGATCAAATTGATTCCTCCTATTTGATTCATGAATTGCATGCCATAGGCCAGGAGAACTCGCTGTCCGGTGCAGACGGCGTCCTGCTTGAGGATATTCCTGTTTTTCGTTAGCACGGTACTTCATCCGATTTTACAACACATTCGTCCAATGTCGACATGACACAGTCCAGTATTATAAAGGTTTCATCCGATAAAGGCTTACCTCCACTTGAACTCGCCATTCCGAGACTCGACAGCAATGGCATCCTGATATCAGCCTGTTCGGCCAGGATCTTGGGGTCGTCCTTGGGCTTTCCGTAGACGTCGCTGAGAATCTGTAACGCCTCCTCTTCGCGGCCTTGCTGGTAGCAATAACGGGGTGATTCTGGAAGTCCGAAGACCATGATGATGACGGCAAAGGCGAAAAGCATTTGGCAAGCGATAGGCAGTCTCCAGGCAATTTGGCCGCCGACGAAGCTCATACCGTAATCGAAGAAGTAACTACCAGAGGTTAGAGATAGATCTCCCAATTTCATCTGGAGTGCCGGCCTACCTAATCACAATACCGATACTCACGAGCAGGGGCTCACTGCAGACCAGCTTTCCTCTCTTGGAGGCCTCGCAAAGCTCTGCCTGGTACATCGGGACGGTAGATGTTTCAATACCAGTACCGATACCGGCGATATAACGGCCCACCATCATATGAGGGACGCCCAAAAGCAGACGTTTGCAGAACGGCTCCAATCTGTAAGTTTATAGGTGGTAAGTCTTTGCCATTGGTTCTGGAAGTCTTGAGGGAACTCACAATAATCCACACCATGGCGAACCACATCGCACGACGTCTTCCCAGCCAGTCGCCGATGATGAAGTTGATCACACAGCCAGAGAAACAACCCAGGTTGTAGATGGACACGATGATACCCATGAGACTGTCGTTGGGGTGGTCCATTGCCTCGAGGAAGTTGTCATTCTCGATGATACCAGAGAAGACACCCTGGTCGTATCCTGGGGTAGTCAGTACATCACAATCCAGAAGACATGTGATACAATGGCACCAGGATCATACCGAAAAGAATAAAGGCCATGGAGCAGGCACTCCAAATGGCCGCCTGCAGGGTAAACCCCGTGCCATACATGTTGAACTTGACCATCTTGACTCGGGCACTAGGACATGTATCTCCAGAGAATGATTCAGGGACAGATTATCAGATAGACCACCCCATAAGGTGGAACACACGATGTTATTATTTATATCGGCAGGGTTGGGGTCGCAGAAAATAATAAAAACCCGCGGACGCAGAATAATTCGTGAGTCTAGGATCGGAAGTGTCGTACCCCGGATGGAGACTTCACAACGACGGGGCCCATCGACTCCATCGGCTGAAAGAGGCAGTCGGAGCCACCTGTTCCCCAGACACGTACTCCCCGCAAGACCCTAACCCCATCCAGGGGCAGAATTGGGATCGCCCGACCGAGAAAATGCCTTTTCTGGTGCGTTCCGACGTCATGAGATTCGGTCGGCCTCCATCCAGCGACCCAGGGACGGGTAAAGGTCTTCCCCTGCCCACGTTGTGGCTGGCCGACGGTGGGCCCTGGGGACGGTAATCGCCCAGCGGCATGGGGTACGGCCTGGTGTTTCGGCCGTCTAGAGCCTGGAGATGCGATAGAGGGGGTGGAGTGACGCCATTGTGCAGCGGAAAACCGGAATCACCAGGGGAAGGGAAGAACCATGCCGCTGTACTGGGGATGGTAACGGGGAGGACTCGGGAGGCCGAACCCTAAGCGAAGGCCAGAAACCGGGGATGGCGTGGATGCCCCAGGGAACAGGCCGCCAACTTCCCCAGACTGTCGCCAACTCTCGGCCCCGGCCCGGCACCAGTCATCCTCCCCGACGCAGGCCGACAACCGGTACTTGACCTCGCACCATACTCCCACTACATCCCGTCCATTCTTTCAACCTTACACCACACCACGCAAGATGTTCGAGGAACCCCCTCACAAGCGCCAGCGCACCCAGTCACACACAGACCTGCCACCACCTCCCGCAGGATCTGCCAGCCGGGAGAGTATCTCCGGCCCCTCCCCGAGCGACTGGCACGCTCGACACCCGCTCTCCCCCTCCGACTACAACAGCGGCGGAGGCCACAACTACAGCTCCCCCCATTCCGGCGCTACCTTCGACTCCCCCTCTGGAGGATGGTATCAGGATGGCTTCGCTCAAGACCCGGGGTTTCTCGCCTCGCAGGAAGAACTGCGCGGGATCCTATTTTCCCTGGCCTATTCCGCCGCGCCGAACGAGCAGCAACTCCTACCATCGGACGGCTAGACGACAAGGCTGCAACGACTACTGCGACTACTGCTTCCGACCCGGTGGGGCCGCCCTCTACAGAACTGCCGCATCGACCGCCGCAGCAGTGGGAGTCGCACCGTCCCCCCCTCTCCAGTATCCGAGGGTTGAGTACTTGAAGAATTATGTAACCCAAGTAGCGCCTTGGGTAAGTGTCCCTAATTAGCGTAGTTCCGTGTTGTATAGAGTGTATAGCATAATGGGCTAATTCCCTGACTAGCTGGATATGTTCGATTCCCAATGTACTTTCCAACAGCAGCTCCCTGCATTAGCGCGAACGTTTCCTCCGCTGTCTTATGCCATCCTGGCCATGTCTGCGAGGCATTTGGAGCGAAAGAATGGCATCAGGGATCTGTATGATAGTCTGGAATTGTATCAAGAAGCCATCAGACTGCTTGGTCCAGTGCTCCAGGTTCGCGACGCAAAGATCGTAGCAGCATGCGTCCTCCTGTGCTGCTTGGAGATGATGTCGGCGCGAGCGCAGGACTGGCGCCGTCACCTGGAAGGATGCGCGGCTTTATTTGACTCATTTGGGATTCATGGCTTTAGCCAAGGTCTGCTACAGGCTATATTCTGGTGCTATGCTAGAATGGGTATGTATGCTCGAATACTCTTTCGGTGTCTATCTATCCCAGAAGCTAATACAGAACCAGATCTGTGCGGTGCGCTCATCTCTGATGGCACACAAACAACCCTTTTGCATCCTTCCAAGTGGCTTCCTCCAGGATATCAGGAGCCAGATGCCTAAACTTGTTCAAAGAAGTCAAATCGCCTGATATGCACGCAAACTATGCAGTGTACTTGTGTGCAAGAGCCACAGAGATTGTATCCGACCGTACCAAATTTACAGAGCTGGGAGAGCAGAACGGATGTACCCTGGAGGTATTCAGTTCCCGCTGGCTCCAACTCTGGAATGACCTGCAGTGCTGGCTAGCAGAGAGGCCCACAGAATTGATTCCTATTCAGATGATGAGCAGCAAACCATTCCCACGCATTCTATTTGCGCATTGGGCAGCTATCTCGTCAAACCAATTGTATCACACAGCTTGCATTCTGTTGCTGAAAATGATGCCTAAAGCTATCAGGCTGCCACGATCTCCCAGCTTATCCATGCTTTGGCATGCACGCCGCATCTTGTGGTATCTCCCTGACCAATCCCCACCAAGGCTGCCTAAACAACTCTATTCAGCCTCTCTGGATCGCAGGGCGGCTGTTCAGTCATGTATCGGAGCACGAAGAGATTGTCAAGTTGATTCGGGACATCGAGGCGGATACCGGCTGGGGCACTTGCTGGCGAATTCACGATTTGGAGGTTTCGTGGGGCTATAGCACTCGACGAACGAGGAGTGACCTTAACCAGCAATTCTTCCGACCGCGTGGGTCACATAGGTTAGAATCATGAATGCGAACACTTTTTCAAGTCCCATCCAAAAACGACCAATCCTCTCGTAGGTGAGACAGGTATTCGCCAACATCCCAGCCTGTGATCTTGCGAATGGATTCGAATCCTTGGAGAATTTCCTTTTGCTGGGACTCATGCGTCATGGACCTCGCCGCGACAAGGAAAGATGCGAGCAAGCAGGGGTCCCAGCATTCTCGACGGTCATTATTCAAGGCTATGCCACAGATCCGTTGCGCATGCCAGAGAATGGATAGAGCAGGTGAATTTGGTTTATTGAGCAACGCCGTTCGAGGCTTGCATTGTAACAATAATAGCATGGCTGTATGGTAAATCTGGTTGCTAAAGGGCCCAGCTCCATTGGCGAATAATATCAGGGGAAACTCACTCCCTGGATTGATTATTGGATCGGTTGTATGAAGCTCCACAAGCGGCTGAAGCTCCCGGGGGCGCATTCGATACCATTGATCCAGTCATCAAATGTTTGCAGCCAGCTTTCCGCCATTGTTGGCGGACTGAATCATGCTCTGACATGGATTCTTGATGGTATAAGATCAATACTTTCCACAGAGCCAAATAATGACACGAGTATAATGTCGGACTCTTTCATGGACGTCCTCTGTACGAGACAAAAGAGCCAAATCGGGAACGGCGGACATTGGAAGAGGTACACGAATAGACATGTTGTTTGCGAATGCCACACCTAACTCTGTGAAGATATTAGCCATTTCACAATTCTTTCAGCTTTTTGATTAGTTTCATGGGGGCATACCTAGGCGTAGGAACATCCAATATATCACGGACGGACTCCATCTCTGTACCATAGGCATGTTCAACTAACGAGTCGAGAAGTCCGAGATCTCTGCAGTTTGCCTTATTCCAAGCCTGAGGTATGTTCGATATAACTCGTGCAGTTCTTCGAGAAGAATGTATAGCGACATCTCGGTGGGGTTTAACTCGAGGCCGGCACCTTGTTTATTCGGCGGGAGCCGCTGGGCCTGTGGTGAGAAACTCGCGCGATTCGGGACTTCCTTGTCGGATGTCTGCGGAATGATACAGACATTTGAAAGCTCCATGAGCATGTGGAGAAGACTCTCGATTGCACGGCGGTGTGCAAGACAATGCTTCCAAAGGGGCGTCTCATGTCGCCAATATCAAGCTAAATCGACAGAACACTGACTGTTAGAATATCTGTAGAGGAAGAAACTGGAGGCTTTAGGTTAAACTTACCCATGGTGCAACATGGTATAAATAGTGACGCAGCAGCTCAACCTTACGAGCCTCAGGTAAGGGACTGAAAGGAACCGTTCTAGGAGATAGCTGATCGGGGGCAGCGACAATGTCCATTTCCCTAAAGAAGGGAAAAGATACAGCAGGAGAGGCCGCTTCTCTTGGCTCAATGGAGCTGCCTGTCAATAGAGGCGATAACGTAGTGTTATGGTCAAATCCAGGCACTGGTGGTGGGGGCTCTGTGTCAGTGGGAACGTTATTCCCAGTCGCACTGGATCCCAGTGCCAACAGACCCCGTATGGCAGATTCATCTTTATCGCTGAAAGGAGTGGTCACACTCGATGCTTTTCGCTCTGTATAGTCGTCTTGCTTTTGCGTTTCACTGTTGCGTCCCCATGAGGGCAAGACTGTGTCACACCTTCCGACATAACTCTCACTTTGGTTGGGCGCATGCTCTACTTGTGGCGCGATTTCGTTATCCAAGTCGCGATGGGGATTGCCTTTGGGGGAGGAGGTGGACACGGATTTGGACGACGGGTTGTGAGTGGGAGAGGGCCATTCGTCGGCTGAGCCATCACTATTATATGCGACAGGATCTTCCTTCACAAACTAGCCGGACAGTTTAGCATGAGGACCACGAGTGTTAGCTGCCAAAGAGGGCCCCCACTTTGATTTTGAACTTCTCATCCACCTCGGGAGTATGTAGCTCGTTCGCGTTGACCGTGATGGAATTCTTAGGCAAGAAAGTGACTTGCAGGCCATAATGGCAGTCGAACTTCTTGTCGATGCAGTTCTGGCACCGGGGCTTTCCTTCGTCACCTACAACACGCAGCCAAGGCGAGTCAGTAATGCACGTCATTTGCGAATGCGCCGATACGTCATGCCAGAAGCAAGGGGGACTCATCGTACACTTTCGCCGTCGCACTCGACATCGAAGACATCCCGTGCGACATCTGGTAAACCTAGGCGTGGATCTATTGGGGGCTGGATCTGCCATTATCGGACGACATAGGGACAGCAAGTTCAAGCGATGGAGCAGACAGAGTGGGAAATGAACTAGGAAATTCAATCAAGAGCTCAACTTCCGAGACTCAGCGACCGGGTCGGAAGACATCGCGAGGTTCTTGCGACGAGGAGATCAGCCCCAGACGGATCGATCCAGCAGGTGTAGCCGCAGCGCCACCTTCCAGCCGGGCCGGTAGGTGTCCGGCTTCACCTTCCCCCGCGGTTCCAACTGCCGCCTTCGGCCACCCATCGCGGTAGCTGGAGGCCCTATCCGCCTCTCGGCAAATTTTAAGCGAGCGAGGCCCGAGATTGGCCCAGACGGTTTCTGTTCGTCTTTGCCTGTTCCCCCACATTGCTCTCTCCTTAGTATGGAGGAGTACGTTTGAAGTCGAGATTGCGATCGTGGTATGTTCATGCGGTGACGATATGGGGTACAGGACGATACTATTCTTCAGTCCGGGGTACGCCTGATCTCATCGCAACGGAACGTGCGCGTTTGATTGATATAGATCTGTCCGCCAAGATCCAGTCCCTGATTCGCAAGAATCCCCCTCCAGGAGAACGCGGGACACTCTCTTGGCGATAAGGAGAAACAAAAAACGAGGAATAAGAAGATATCAAGAAGAATGCACCGCGGTAATGAATGGCTTGGGACTTCTCCACCGTCCGCTGTTAGGGAAAGTTCAGGCAAAGCCTTGGGCGTTGGCAAGGCTTCTTGTTAATTTGCTTTCTGATTTTGGAACATGGCTTTCTTGGAATGCATGCTCTTCCTAAGAAGTCGCCACTATGGTCTGCCTGCTTCATGCGTTCCAACACCGAGACAAGATGAGGGCTTGATGTGGTAAATGTTGCCATAAAAGGCCAAAGTAGCGGTGCTAGACAAATCCCGACTCCCAGAGAGCAAACGTATATCCTGCCAAAGACGAAACCTTCCTTAACTATCTAGGTTGTGTATCTGTCTTGCTGCTGGACCTCGCAGTCAATGAAAGTCACACGCATAGTCCGAACGTCGGAGAGGACTTCTCAAGAGGTTGTCAAGAACCATACTGAACATCCTCATTCACCCCTAACACAACAAACAGTCTTGTTTGTATATTGATGCCAAGAAAGATGATAGATAGGCAAAAAGATAAGGAAGCCAAAAAATGGTCCCTACGAGGGTCGAACTCGCGACCTTGGCGTTATTAGCACCACGCTCTAACCAACTGAGCTAAAGGACCAGTTGATGGAATAATTTAGGGACAATGGATACATATCGAATTGTGCATTTGAACTGTCGATCTGCTCTTCTGATTGGCCGGTTGAATAAGAATCGTTATGGTTTGGGGCATGGTCATTTCTGCTTCTCCCACAATCGCAGGGCTTCTTTTCCTCCCAAAATGACTGTTGGTAGTTGTTGCATGAGAGAATATTGATTCAGCTATATTCCATCCTTTTTTCCTTATCTACGTAAGATGGTTTCTAAGATCTTATGAGAAATATATATCCCCGCCCGTTACAGATTAGCACCATAATATCATGATAATCCAGCCAGGTAGCCATATCCCAATGCACAGACGCATCTTCTATTAAATGCTTACCAGAAGAAAGAACCATGAAACCCACCGTAGGTTTGAACCAGGCAGAAACATCAAGTATACCCCGAGCATAGTGTCTTAACCTAAACCAGGCAGCCGCATACAAAGCCGTATCTAGAATGATACGACAACCAGGATACATGAATCAAATGTGGAAGATAACATGTTGGTATTATTATCCTGCTTTTACCAGCCAGAGGTTCTTCGCCATGCTCAGTAGAAGGACACGCTTACCGTCTTCAGTGCGCCTTGATTGAATCATCGCCAGGACGATCAAGCTATGCTCACCAAGTTGACTATAATGCTAAGTATTACTGCAGACTTACCAACATCAGACCGTGGAACCTCAAATTAAAACTTGAGTCTCGTTGGGAAATGGCCTATGCGCGTAAGCGGCCAGGCACCTAGCATCCCCAGCCTCCCTATATAATGATGTCTACTGATGGATCAACGCTGTTCAACCATTTTCTCGGTTCGAATCCACTGGTTAATATGGCACCTGCACCGAATCTACCTCCGGAGGTGCTCGAAATCATCTTGTTCTATATCGACGAGAACATTGACAGCCCGTTATGGTATCGACTAAGTCTCGTCAACCACAGCTGGCACGCTGCCGTCACCCCAAAATATATACAGAAAGTTTGAATACCATGGCGACTTCGAGAAAAGAGACAATCTTTGGATGTTCCTCCGAACAGCCATTGAAGCACCATGGCTGGCAAGCCTCGTCCAGACCGTTGATATTCAATACGCCATGAAGTTTACTGGCGCAAAAAGCATCCCTCTAGCTGAGCTACTGTGCAAGAAGCACGAGAAAATGCTCCGACAAGCAATTGCACAAACAAGCCTGTCAAGTCTGGGTACAGAGAACATCCTCGAAGCTTTACAGAAAGACGACCGAAGACCACTAGTGGCGATGTTCTGGCTAGTCTGCCCAACCTCGAGACACTATATACGAATGTGTCCGATCCGATCCGTACATTCAGCTCGTTCTGCGTCGAGCAGTCGGGACCCAAAATCATGAATCCTGCGAATTGTCAACCCAGATGCCTATTCTTCAGTATTTACGCCAACTCTTCATTGCACCCGAAGATCACGAGCACAAGAGGGAATCGCTACATATCAGCACGCTCCAGCCCTTCGTGTATACCGAAGCTTCGAAAACTGAGCATGATAAGCGCCTCAATTGAATCCGACCTTTTTACCTGGACGGACAAGCCTGCTATCTCACCAATGCTATCTGAGCTGACAATTGTGGTCCACGAGAATTCGCCGCTTGAAGGATTGTGGCTGCTCCTTCAATTAATCCCGTCTCTAACCAGTCTGAGTCTGTGTTTCAAGGGAATTTCAGCCACTTCCTGGGAACCATGTGGCCGAAAAGCCCTCTGGGATCAGCTCGAAGGATTCCAATCGACGCTTGAGCACTTGGACATTTCTGGAATTATAATCGAACGAGACCGGCCCCAGCCAGACACCGCCGAGTACTGTGTTCCTTTGCGGGATTCACCCGACTGGAGACACTCAGTATTGAACCCAACGTGCTCGTTGGCAACTGCGTACAGTGCAATCCGCCAATGCAACTAGCGGACCATCTGCCTCGAGGATTGAAGCACCTCACCCTATACGACGGGAATACGTTTAGAATCCACCGAGGGCGACACTTCATCCCTCAGCTGGAAATACAAATGGAGAATATCGCCAGGATGAGCGATCCACCGGCACAGATCACGATGGAGCAGCGCTGGAACGAGGTTGGACTGCGAGGCTCGAAACCGCATGTCGGGAGCTTTCTATACCTTATCACCGAAGAAGACACGAGACATTGGAGCAAGGAGGCAGCTGTCGTTTTGCTCGTTCAAGCCAGAGACATCAACGGCCTAATCAGCCGCAGATGGTGGGTGTGCTGCGTCAACTGGTCCGGTCGAGGCCGGCAATGAGTGCCAGAGAGGCTGAGCAAGAGGCATCTGAGAGGAAGCTTTCAACATGAGAGGACAAGAGAAACGAAGAGTGGAAACATACAGTATCTCCTCTAGCCAAAGAGAGTTTAGTTGACTCGTGTTCTCGGAATAGTGGCGTTTGTTACCTATCAAGTGCCATGGGTTCAAGGCTTTTCATGTGCAAAGGCGCTCCATCCGTCACATCCTCGCCTTTTGATTTGTGCTTCTTGACAACGCTTGAGTAATACAGAAGTCAATAGCGCGGCTCTTCGGCTGTGAGGCTGAAACCTTTTCTCCACCTGGGATATTAGCTCGCATCACCACCTACCACCACCGCAGTGACCACAATAAAAACAACAATGACAGTCCGTAGACTCACCAATTCAATTCTGCTTAACAAGAAGCACCAACAAACCTATCAAAAGACTCCAGATAACAGAAGGAGGATGCCATGAAAATCCTCATCCATCCACCCCAAGATCAACCGATCGACTCACAAAGCTCGTATTCGACGGGATTATCAAAGACTAACTAACGTGGGCCACGGTGATGGGCCGACTTTTCGCCCTTCCAAGAACCCTTCCCTCGCCTCGAATCGTCCACTTCCCTAGCCCATGTCAATCATCATCTTGCACGCAGAAACACAGCTAAATCGGGGAGTCGGGGGGTTTGGCGCTCGTGTTTGCTTCCTTTCGCGACCCATCCTGAGTTCCCACGCACGCCGTCGGCGCACGCACGGTGTCTCGACCCGAATCAGAGTTTAGGGTTCAAGACTTGTCCTTTGGCGTCTTCCAATGAGGTGGGTTTCTGGTGGATGTTTTCTTTTGCGGTGGGGTGGGTGGACGACCCCCTTTAGCTGATCAGTGCCTGTTGTGTTGGAGCCGAGTTGATATACGAGATTGGAATGAATTTTGACTCCTAGATTTGACGATGCGTGGGTACGGTCGGCCGTTGGGTGTTTTGGTGTTGTATTTTTTGAGGCTGATTTAAAGTCGGGTCTGTTTCCCTGCGTGAGGCTCTTTGGTACATATCTACCCCACTATCTACGACTTCTACGGAGTATCTATCCCTCGATATACACTTCTAAAACAACCAAATCAACAAAATGGGCGGCCCTGATGATGCTTCGGTGCTCACATGCACGAATGGTCCAACGGTTTCTGGGACTGCTGCTCTCCCACGGAGACCTGTACGTACTTACAACGGTCCAGCAATCCAACATGATAACCACTAACAATGCAATAAGGCCTCCTAGGATGGTGTCTCCCCTGCATGCTCCATGGCAAGACCAGTTCTCGCCTTGAAGACCCTGCCATGAAAGAAGAAAGCTACATGAACGGCAACGTATGTCCCCATCCCAGCAACCCATTCATACCTATATCCATACCTACATCCACCCATGTCCCCTCCTCCTCCATCGAATAATATCAACAGACGCTAACCATATACCCCCTTGTACAGTGCCTCATCTACATGTTCAGCAGCTACTGCATCATGCACTGGATCCCCCTCATGATGAAGCGCGGCGAAATCCGTAAACGCTTCAACATCGAAGGCTCCGGCTGCGGCGACTGCTTCTCCTCCTACTGCTGCCCATGCTGCACGCTCGTCCAGAACGACAAGGAGATCGAGTCCCAGGCCAACCGTGGTATGCAGCCGCCGGCGACGTATCAGCCTCCTGCTGGGATGACCTATCCCCAGTAAAACTATTGATCTATACCTATAACACGGACGTTCTTTCATTGCCGACCTACCTACTCTACTATCTTATGTGAGAGGGAGGGAGGGTTTCGACTGGGTCATTCTTTGAGTGCTATTTTCTTATGTCTATATCTATTGTGATACCTGATAATCGTAATGAATTCTCTTTTCTACAGGTGTTTGAGTCGAGACTTGTAAGTCACTCGTAGGCTAGCTACTTACTAGTATGAAAGCAGGACTCAACACCATCAATTGAAAGTCCACCTGCTGCTCCTCCCACAAGTCGCTTGGAGTGAATCCCCAATGATTCCTTGTCTCTTGCCATACATACCTGCTCCCCCTCATCCATCTGGAGGACCAACTGAATCGTCTCCGCAATGTTCAGAGTTCCAGCCAAATAGTGCAATGCCGTATTGCCGTCACTATCCTGAGCCCGAACGTCCGCACCCGCGGCGAGGAGAGGCTGAGAGAGACACCGAAAGGAAGTAGGGGGAGTTCCCAGGTCAGTGACTTACAAGCATACGGAGCTGATCACCTGACGCCTGAATGGCTCTATGCTACGATATGAGAGATAAATGGAGGTCTGATTGAGCCCTGAGTGCCCTACTAAAGCGACGGTGCCTTGAACAGGGTAAAGGTACATACGACTTGGAACTTCAGGAGATCGACTACAGAATCTATCGATTACAGAATCTACTGTGCCAAACATAACAGATACAAATTCTTAATCTACACAAAAAATAACAAAAGAGAATACAGTTTTTAATATATCAGCGACAGTTGTGTACTGTACAAAGACGCTACCTCTCGACAACAACACACCCACCGCATCTATCTTTACTCTCCATCAAAAACAAACGGAACTGACTGTGGCCATAACTCTGAGACGCAAAAACTGGTGATCAAAACGGAGAAACGTTTTACAGGGTGTTGCGGCTGGTGTCCGCGCGGATGCGGTTGTAGTCGAGGAGACCCTCAACGCTGCCGACGGCGCTGACGGCAACGTCCTGATCCCAGATGCGGCGCATGGCGAAGTCGACAACGTCCTTCTCGGTGATCTTGCCGATCGTGCGCTCGACATCCTCGGCGGAGAGGCGGCGGCCGGTGGTGATGATCTGGCGACCAATGTCCTCGGCGACGGCGGTGGTGCCGTCCAGGGAGAGGAGGATGGAGGCCTTGAGCTGGGCCTTGGCGCGCTCGACCTCGGCGGCGGTGACGTTGAAGCACAGGCGGGACCACTCACGGGGGTGAAGTGGACCAGGTCGTCGAGGTTGGTCAGGTTCTCGGAGACGAGGTAGATACCCCAGAGACTAGCATGCGTTAGTGACGTGGGACGATCAGATGAATCGGATAAGGCACTCACCAGTGTCGCTGTAGCTGGTGGAGAAGCTCATGAAGCTGTTGGCCAGGCCGTGGTGCTCAACGGTGGAGCTGAGCTTGCTGCCGAGGAAAGAGGAGTTACCCATGGCACGGTCCCAGTTGCCAACGATGGCCTGGGTGACGAGGGCAGTGAAGTAGTCATCGTCCTTCCAGCTGACACCCTCGACGGCCAGGGCCAGGTGGGCAGTGGGGATGGTGTCGTCACGGAGACGGACCTCAGAGCCGATGAACTCGGGGGTACGCTTCTGCTCGGCAGCGAGGGTGGTGGCAGCAGAGGTAGGGGGCTTGCTGGGGAGGGTACCGAAGTGTCCTCAGCGAGACGGACGAGCTGCTCGTGGGGGATGCCACCGGCACCGACGAGGACCATGCGGTCGGCGGTGTAGTTGGTCGTGATGTAGTCGGTCAGGTTCTCGCGGGAGATGGTCTGGATGTTCTCCTTGGGGCCGAGGATGGTGCGGCCGAGGGGCTGGCCCTGGTAAGCGGTGGCGTGGAGGTGGTCGAAGACGACCTCCTCGAGCTGCTTGTCAACCTCCTCTGCTCACGGAGGATCACATCACGCTCGCGCTCAATGGCAGAGGGCTCGAGCTTGGAGTTCTGGAGGATATCGGCGAGGATGTCGACGGCCTTGGGAACATCGTTGTTGAAGGCCTTGGCGTAGTAGACGGTGTTTTCTCTCTGTAGGAGTGATCATCAGTGGTCTGAACGGACATTAAAGACTAGAAGGGTGGTTCCGGATCGTACCGACGTGTAGGCGTTGAGGTGAGCGCCCATGTTCTCAATCTCCAGCTCCAATTGGTGCTGGGTACGCTTGTTGGTACCCTATGGAGGAATTTGTTAGCCAAATATCCGATAATCATCATCAGCTGGGCAGTATAGTACCTTGAAGGCAAGGTGCTCGAGGAAGTGAGCGGTTCCGTTGGTCTTGTCAGTCTCTGCCGGCTACCGGCATCGATCCAGACACCGACGGTGGAGGTCTGCGCCCATGGGGAGTGCTCGGTGGCGATCTGCAAAACGTCAGCAAGGATGCAAAGTCATTGAGATGACGAGCAGCGGGGTTGCGCACCGTGAAGCCGTTGGAGAGGGTGGTGGACTGGGTGGTGGAAGGCAAGGTCACGGGGACGCAAAGCCACGCTTGACGGAGTTGATGGCGGTGCGGCTGCGGAGAGCCGAGTTGAGGTTGAGGGCTAGGCGCCGGGAGGCCATTGTGACGACAGGCAACGGGTGGGATGGGGAGAGAGAGGGAGGGGGAATGGGGAGAGAAGGGTGGCAGCGACAGAGGCCGGGCTGGGGATGCGAGGTTGAAGTTCGGGAGGTCAAATTGTTCGCCAGCCGCCGGCCAATCACATGACTCGCTTTGCAAACCGCCTACGATCTGTCCCGACCCGTTCCTTTCCTCCTTTCTTACTCAGGCTGTCCATCTTTATACTTGGTCAACGCATTCTATTTCTCTCCTTTCACCCAACAATTATGACACGACTATATAACTACCTCCCCAATCCACTCGCATACTGCCGCAGATTCTCCACAAACCCTACATCCGCCGAAAATCCCAGCCCCAACGCCCGCGCCACATCAAAGTTCGGCGGCCACGTCTGCACAATCCGATCAATATCCGCGTCGTACTTCTCCTCCACCAACGCCCGACGCTCCGCTCCCCCGACCTCCTCCAACGCATCCAACATCGCCTGCACACTAATCTTCAGCCCAGGCAGATTCACCGACCGCGACTCCCCAAACGCCTCCTTGGGGATCTCCCGCGCATGCATCAAGTTCTTGACCACCGTGTAAGGCGAGCAAATCCACAGCTCCGTCTCCGGGCTCACCGGCAGCAGCGACTTCTCCCCGTTGAACGGCTCACGGATGATACCGCTGGCGAAGCTACTAGCCGCCTGGGTAGGTTTACCGGCCCGTACCGTCACCGTCGGGGACGCACGCAGCGACCGTCGAGGAATCCCCGACGGGAGTAGTCGTTGAGAATGAACTCGACGATGAGCTTCTGCGTGCCGTAGGAAGTCAAGGGAATCGGAGGGAGGTTACTTTCATTGATGAGGAAGCCGGGCGGTGACACGCCGTAGACGGCCAGACTGGAGGTGAAGACGACCTTGACGCCCGGCATGACGTTGCGCAGTCGATCGAGGATGTACCGGGTCGAGTCCAGGTTGACGGTCATACCGAGCTCGAAGTTTGCCTCCGCGCCACTGGACATGATTCCGTGCAGGAGATAGATGGTGTCGAAGCGGTGGTCTGCGTGGAACATCTTGTCCACTACCTGCGGGAGGTCAGGTCCGCCTGGACGCATTTGGCTCGAGATGCGTGTGCAGCAGCGGCAGTGGGAACTGCTGGGGTGACGACATCTGTAAGAGTCACGGTCGTGTCGGGATGCTGAGCCAGCAGTGCTGCGGCCAGCTCCTGTCCGACGTAGCCATTCGCGCCGGTGATGATGATGGACATGGTGTACAGGTATGTATGAGGCTCGTAGAGTAGATGGAAAGGGGACGAGGGAGATATTAGAGTAAATAGACAAGCCTTCGTAGCGTAGTCTACGGGCGTGATGGCCTGTATTAATATCGCCTGCTCTGGTTTGCACCCCCACGCTTCTGTTCCGGTCCTCACAATAACACCTCGAGGCAACTGCGGGGTTAAGTGGAGGAAGCCAAAGAGAGGCCGGCTCTCGGGCCATCATCGATCCATTTTCACGGGATTGAGGCCTGATTAGCTGGAAAGAATGGTTCGTCGTGTGGTTCCCATGTCTCCTACGCAGCATATCCGATGGGACAGGATCGGGGAGTACTCCGACAGCCGAGATGACGGCGAATGTCCGACGAGGTGTTTCTCATGCCTTCTCTATTCCCAGATTATCCTTTTTGAATATTCTTGAAATATTGGGAGGGGTATTCTACGAGCGCGACTCTCTCTGGCCTCCGGTCATGCGAATTGGCCCTGCTACACTAACCTACTCATGCACTTGAAGACAGCGATATCCATTAACCTAAACCTCTATAGACTCAGACCAACGCAGAAGCGCCGAGAAAGAGAACCGGAACTGCCAGATTTTTGGACTCGCACGAAACGAGGAAGGAGAAAAAATACATTGGTAATAAGACCTTGGCATGACAAAAGCAGGCATTTCAACATATCACAGAACACTCGACGCCGGTAAGCAAAAACATGATTAGGAAATGAGAACAAAGATCAGACCACCAATTTTTGAGAACGAAACGAAATCCTTTTTACGCAGCACGCTTGTAGATACCCGCCACTATACAATGGTCACGCTCGAAGGGCTCCAGGGTGAGCTGTTCGCGGGGCTTAATGCGCTCGTCACGCATCTTCTGCACCTCACGGGCGAAGACGACCTCGGGCTTGGCCGTGCTGTCGATACAGTTGGCCTTGACGGAGACGATGACACCACCGCCCTCCTTGAGGAACATGTGGGCGTTTAGGCCGACGATACGGGCCTGGTCGGGCTGGGCCACATCGGCGAAGATCACATCAACCATGGGCACGAGCATGCGGTAGCGGAGAGGGTGACGGGCATCCTCAACGATGGGGATCACGTTGGTGCGGTGAGTGGCCATGCCGATGAGATCACGGCCGGAACGGTGGGAGAACTCGACGGCATAGACGTTACCGGTGGGACCGACGATATCAGCGACGTGAGAGACGGAGGTACCGCTGGCGGAACCCAGGTAGAGCACCTTAGCACCGGGCTTCATGTAGATCTCATCGAGACCACCCAGGATACCGGCGGCCATCTTGGAACGGAAGGGGTTCCAGACACGGTACTCGGTCTTGGTGACGCTGCCATCCTCGGCGGGGGGAGACTCGACGGCAATACGCTTCTCGCCGTAGACAGCCTCTCCGGGGGTCAAGTTCTTGGTAACGAGCAGATCCTCCTTGCCACCACGGGCAACGAAGACACCAGCGTGACGGTGGGGTTCCTAGCAGAAGACTCCTGTTAACATTCACTCTTGTCGCAAGACCAGACAAGGAAATTTCGAGAGAAAAACTTACGATGATGACCTTAGCACCACCCTTAGCACCGCCACGAGCCCACCGCGAGCACCACCACGGGCACCACCGCGAGGGCCACCACGGCCACGGGGAGCACCACCGCGGGGGCCACCACGGCCACGACCGCCGCTTCCAAGACCTGCACGTCGAGAAAAGATCGAATTAGCCAACCGATCCCAGCAAAGAGAGACGCCACAGGATTCGGCAGAATCGCAAGCATCGCTGTCGCAGAGCTGAGAGACGGATCACGAGTATATCATGCATCGTACGCAGGTACAGTGTAGCGAAAAACGTGCCCAACGCTTGCCTATGGGCCTCAATGGAGCTTAGATATTGGTGAACAAACCTCGACCACCACGGGCACCACCACCACGGGGGCACCACGGCCGCCACGGCCACGGGTCCTCCGCGACCACCACCTCCTCTAGGGCCACCGAAAGCCATTATGTTGGGGTAAAATGAAGTCGTTCGACGTGAAGTTGGGTTGAGCTAGGCTGAGATGGAGCTGCGAAGGAGCAACACCGTTCAGAAAAAAAATCGTTCGGAGGGGAAAAAGGTGATAAACCGGGTCGGTCGGGGGAAGGTCGTGAAGCGTAAGTTTCACGAAACCTGGAAGAGAAAAGTAGCTGGTGCAAAAAGATCGCACGCGCACAGAGATTGAATAATCGGTCGAGGCCGAGCTGCTCGTCGTTGTTGCGGTCGAGAATTTTCAGACGGCGCCGCGGATTCTTCGAAAATCAGTCCCGGCTAACCTGGATCCGGTTTAGCGCGTCCGGCGGCGACCAACGCATCACGTGAGTCCTTCTTGGGCATAGCGAGGTCACCTGACACATCCAAGCCCTCCTCTCTGTGTCTACCAGCCACCCAGACAGACATACACTACATGAGTGCCGATACACTACCTTTCAGGTAGGTATAACGGCGCTCTTCTACATTTATTACGAAGGATTTGTTTCATGAGGACCAAGTCATTCATGCCATTTATGTACATTATAAAGGTATCAATCGCAATATCACCCCCTGAACCCCCAGCTCATCAGTTCCCATAGAAATAGTAATTCGCCGCATACTGCACCGTGAACTGCTCAGGCATATCCTTGCAGGTCTTTGGCGGCTTCCCGCAGCAGTGTCCACCCGGTACACCCCCTTGTAGCGCCCGATCGTTCCATTGACGGTGGTGAGATACAGCCAAGGAACGGCCCCATTACCCCCCTTGAGGGCGTTCGAAGGCGCATCCAACTCGGCATCCTTCTTCGTCATGGCGACGCCGTACTGTCGGGATGGGATGGTGTCCAGGTTGAACACCGGGGTGGCTCCGGAGAAGAAGTGATGCCCGAGGAGGTCGATGTTTGCCGGGGGCAGAGGCGCGAACTCGTCCGTCGGCAGTTGGATCTTGTACGCAATGCTCGGAAGCAAATCCACCAAGTCGGGGAAGTTGGCTGCGATGCAGGTTGCGTTGTAGAGGTTGGCGACAGCTCCCACTGCTTCGGGTTTGGCGTCTGAAGTCGAGGATGCACAGGTGTAGTTCTGTTCTTTGGTCAGTTTTCACGAAAAATAACAATCGGGCTGACAATACGTACCTGAGTGCCCCGACCCAGAGCAACGTAAAGGGGTCTTTGGTCCGAGGAGGAGAGGGCAGCCCCGAGGCAAAGGTTGGCAGGACAATCTTCGACGGATCGCATGTCGCCGTGGAAGTGAAGATGTCTTTGGCGTCCTCGATGTGCTTGCTCACCCTCCCAAGGAAGCCAGCCATATCATCCGAATAATCATAGACATCATCGAAGAATGTCGGGGCGGCAATCGAGGTTGCCGCCAGAGAGGCGAGGACAACAGGGATTAGACGCATTCCGGATGCTGTATAAAGCCCACGATTCGATAAGGATAGTAAAATCCGTGCTAGAATATGTCGCAAGAGACTTGTGCGAAGAAGTTCGTTCTGTTGAATCCGAGGATGCGAATAAAGCCAGCAGTAGAAGATGAGACTGCACAACCAGTATGCAAGTATCAATCGCTTGAAAGGGAAGTTCAGAAAGAAACAAAGAAACGTAAATCTAAAAGGAAATAATACTGGAAAGAAACAGCTGTTCACCAACAAAAAGGAATGATTGGAACGGGAGAGACATTCAGGTTGGAGGCCCCCATATATAGGGCGAGGCTGGAGAATGAACCATGCAAAGATAGTAACCGCGAGTTAATCTAAGGTTGAAACCAGTAGCGTAGGATCTATAAACAGCTTCGAGTGAGAGCTCTCCTCAAGCCGCCTGCCTAACGCCTGGTGGATTGAGCTCAATCATTGGTGATCATGAAGCGCTGGCCGATCCTTCCACCATCGCGGGCAGATTTAGCTGCTGATGGTCCACGCGAAGCATGGCGAAAATAGCCGGCTTCCCCAGCTGCAGACGAACGGCCTGCCGTGAGCCGTCATTGGTGCATCGCTGCAGGAAGCAGGAGTGGGCCGAGCAATTCTGAGCGCTTATTTGCAGAGCAAATCTCCGGGGTTGGTTGAAGATCTAATTATATCTCGCGGCGAGGGGGTCGGCGCTTAGAGAACTTCTATTGCAGACTCTCGGCACAACACCGTGAAGACCACCATCACGACCATAATAATGCCAATTGTCTTAGCCTGCATGACTTATGACTCTACCTTGATCCGATCTAGCCTCTGTCTCGCTATTTTGGGGGGCAATATATCAGACTCCACCTGCTATCTTCTTTTCCGTCTGTTTTACTGCATTACGCGCTCGGGGATGCAACCTCATTCCTCTGCGATACACATGCTAGTATTATTATAGTCGCCTTTCTTATTGCTTGAGTAATGCCTTCTCTAACAGTCAGCCTGCATGATGCCGTTGGGCATCCGTGGGTGCATTTGCCTCTGCCAGTCTCTCTATCTGTTAGCCCTAAGTACCCGATACTCTACGGTCCAGTACATCGACAAGTAGTTGATCGGAAAGGCTTTCCATGTCAATTATATCTTCTACTCAGAGTCATCGTATCTAGTCGCCTGTGTATGCCCTCCTGAGTTAACTCACCGGCCGTACCTATAAATCCCTTGCCGCCAAACCTATACTCCCAGTCGTTCTACAACGCTAGCGTTAGAGTACCACAGTTCGCTCCAAGAATTAGGATTGGCCCAGATCCTACCACATAAAGGAGATTAAAACGGTCTATCTCCAGACTAGTCAGTGGAGGAGCCGTGACTCTCGCCCTTGTGACTGTGTTTGTCTTGCACCTGCATGTACTAGGTGCTCTACCAGCGACCCACTGACAGCGTAGCAAAGAAGGGCTTCTAAAATTAACCAGCGGGGGAGTCCTGAGGAATAACTCCTTTCTAGCACAAATAATGCCTTTATCAACACTAAGAATCGTCAAGTCAGATAACGCTATTTTGATCCTACACTAGCTCCTCATTCTCTAGGCAGCGCATAGTTAAACATAAGCACCATGTTCAATGGAACGTTCCTAACCGCCTAGTACCCACTTTCTGCAAGATAGAGACTGATGCCGTGAAATATGTACCTTGGCCGACAGAACTGGCCGGCGTTTTCTCTCTTGACCCATCCTGGACCAATTTCCTCAGCTCAGTACTGTAGGTAGTATAATTCTGAGTTCTATCGACTCTAACCCCCCTTGAAAGATGCGACCTTCAAGCAGCCAAGGACACTGGGCAACACCTCTACGTCAACCCCTCTTTGTTTGCAGGTGCTCCTTCGGCGCGTAGACAGTCCAGGTAGGCTTCTTCTGGTCATCTGCTGAGCCTAGGTATGGAGCCATCACCCTTTAGCGCAGTCCGATTGGCCAGTCCTACACCATCAGCTACGATTGTCTTATAGTTTCGGAGTTGGAGAGTCGACGTCCCCTGAAGGTGATAGTTTTAGAAGTCCTGACGACATGCAGGAGACAGGGAAAACGTCTTTCTGGAGTAGGTGCTTGATGGGCTCGTGGGTGGCCCTTAGATGCATTCATCCATGCCTACACGTCATAGAGGACTAGGGGCACAGCAAGATGTGCACATGAGAAGGTCACAGGAAACGAGCAGCAGTGTGAGTGTCAGATGTGTCTCCTACAGGCGAAGGTGAAGTGGATACAGTAATGGTCCCCTCAGGATGCCTGTTTCCACTCCCTCCATGCTGGGTGAACAACCGTGGTAGCCCCTAAGCCTGACCATCCCTTTTCTATCTTTACACCGTATACCCTGCATATCACAGCAGAGGAGACAGGTTAATCTACAGCAGAAGTAGTAAGCAAATTCATTGACTCCGGCTTTAAGCGAACTGCCAGATCCTATCCATCTGATCCTGCTAGGCCAGGAATACTGGGAAGGTCGCTGGCTCGGTTTCACTGTAATGTTCATGTGTAGATTTTGATGAAAAAAATTTCCTCCGAGAGGAATATGTTGCAAAGATGAATCATTCACAGGTGAGATGGAGTGCGATATCCCTGAGTACACTACCCAACCCCAAACCTCAACACCCACTAACCACCCTCACTGCTCAACAGCTGCAACCACAATCATCCCCATTCTTACATCCCTTCCCACACGCAACATTTCCCGGCAAGTTCATGCAGTCATAGTTAGACTTGCACTCCTGCCAATCACCATACCCTCCATCCTTCGCCAGCCAACACCACTCGCCCGGACCACCGCACGACTTCCAGCACCACCCGTCATCACACCAGCCGGTACTCTCCCAGGCACAGGTACGCTTGTTCAGTGCCGAGTCCCCATGTTTGATAGCACCGTTAGGGTGATTGGCGCACTTCCGAAGGCCGGCAACGTCCACGCCGGCCTCCAAAGTGCTGGGGTCGACGTCCATGACTTCGAGGGCGCCGCATTCGGCGGCTTTGCTTGAAGCAGCGGCCGAGTACACACCTGCGGCGTGGGAGGCGATGAATAACATGGTGCTGAGCTTCATTTTGCGACTTCGGGGTGTTAGCCTGGGTGTTTGAGTATGGATTGGGTTCTTTGGACTCACACTGGGGGGGTTTTGTATTCAAGAAAGAATTGAAGAGGATGGGCTTTGTGATTGAGATATTTCTGAGAGTCTGAGAAGGATGTGATGGATGATGGGAATCTGAAGCTGGATTTTGAGAGGTATTTATAACATTCAGAGTACACCTTCCTCGCTCCGCAGCTGGTATCCCCGTCTCTGGCCCGAGTGGCAGTGTATATACCAACAACATACAGACCTCATTTGCATATCATGCTGTTGGCGAACATCTCCATTGACATGAAGCCAAAGAGTCCGGCCCCACTATCAGCGTAGGATTGATCTGCGTCTTATACACAGGATCCTCGGTGTGTTCCCTCGAACCAGGAGTTCGCGTGCGGATTGCGCCTAGAGAGTTGGCTCGACGATATGTCCAACAGCAGGAGTAATGCCTTTTGAGCATAAGGGCAAGCGACGATTATGATCCTTACGCAGCACTGCCTGGGGAACAGTGCCTATTAAGGTAGAGATGAACCCTGCATGTGAGAGTCAGCATAGCCTGCCCAGGCCATGGTCTCTCGCTGTGATATATAACTCCCGCCATAGTCCTACGATATACGTTGGTCAACGGGATCGGACAGCAACAATGGAAATATCCTTCGAGTACAGATCAACAGACAACATTATTGTTTCAGCAAACGACGCTGCAATTATCTTACTTGAACCTTGTGAGAACTACAATGCCAATGAAAGGAGGATGTAGATCACTGTCAGCATTTCATCCCTAGCAGGCCAAGAAGCGGCTGCCGCAGAACAGGAACATGCTCTCATCATATAGTCCTCCATTCAAGGCGTCTCTTAGCATTGACTTTGTTGGGAATGCGGGCAGGGATGATATCCGTTCTCTGGGGTAGATCGTTTCCCGCGAGACAGATTCAGGCGGACGTCAATACCTGGCTCAACGAAGGCTTGCTTTTGTCCACTATTATTGGGACTACTATTCCATGCTGTAGACATGATATGCGATTCTTACAACTTCGTGTTCTTGACTGATTTGCATTTACTTTTTTTGGACTGATGCAAACTGGCCTCTTATTTCGATGTATTATGATTTGAATATGAAATGAAAGCCATGCTGCAGTGTTTGCCAACACTACCTAACAGGATCACCTTGCCATGGAAGGGGGAAACGCTTCCTTCAATGTGACTGCAGTGCGCATAGCTTTCCCCACATCTTGAGTAATTTGAGCACCGACCTCGGACATATGTGAGCCGTCGTTCATATCCTGTTGCATCTCTCCGTAACTGACTGGCTTCAAGGATGCATCCCAAAGGGGAATGGCATACCGTACTTATTCCAATGCTGCAGTACGAGTCTCGTGGCATATTTGACCGGAGACATTGGAAACCGAAACCTGCAAGGACCATCATACCAGCCATACCTACTATAATGGTGATGAACATAGCAAGAGGGAAGTAGCACATGCTGTGACATTTTCAGTGAACAGACTATGCCGTGGACATCGTAGGTGCTTACTTTCACTAGAAATATATACTGAAAGAGAAGTCATTTCATAGAAGATGCTACTACAATGAGAGGGATACTGGACCAATATGCGAGACTGAGGTAATACGTCGATCGCTGTTCGCCTTTAGGCTAAGAAACTCTGCATAGGCATTGTATTTGGCCACAGAAGCCATGCATGTGAGAAGGCCAACTATCCTAGATTAAGGGAAGATTGTTCATCTGGCTGAGGGGGTATACATACTTCATACATAATGATCTATAGTACAGCACAATATTATACATCCAATGAGTGGAGAACACAGACGGGCTAATCTAAGCAGTCTGTGTGTTGGGAACCGCCTTTTCATCCACCAGTTCTTCCTCAGTCGAAAGATCCACAGAAAGTTCTTCAGCCTCCTGCTTATACACGGTATCCAGATCCGCCTGGGCGAGCATTTTGTTGTGTTCCTGGACCTGCTTCTGCAGCGCGATCTGGCGTCGAAGCGAGGCGTCCTTCCGCAGCTTCTTGTTGGCCGAGAACTCCGTCAACGCACGCACCATGCGTTCTTCTACCAGTTCCTTGACGTGGCCAGCGAGCGTCCGGTCCGTGAAGACACCCCCAAACCGATAGCTGAGCCAGGAGTACAGGATAACGGATTTATGAAGGGTCTCCAGTTCGTGCAGGTACTCTTTGTTGCCGGAGACGGGCCTCTCGAGGATCTCCAGGTTCAGTTCCGGGATGTCGAGCAAGCGGCCGTCGGAATGTTCGGCGACACAGCGGGCAAAAGCACGGGCAGCCTCGCGGGATGCGTGGTGCCGCGAGTGTATGGGGGCAGCCATGAAGGTTAGCTGATCATGGAAGGGGAGCCCGCTGACGGTGTCGATAATCTCTGCATTTTCGAGCTGGTTGCGAGGGTCACACATGAAGAACAACGGATGAGTCTTGGACACCTCCACCACCCGCTTGATGATGTATTCGAGGGGCACGCTCGGTGGAAAGTAGGAGGCCAACCGTTGGTAGACGGAGTCGATGGGGATGCCAGCGGCTGGCAGAGGCGGCGGTTCGACTCCCATGGCCTGACGAATGTATGGCAAATCGACATCCTCTAACGAGGTAACTATACCGACGTTGGATCCTTCGTCTTCGTCGCTCTTGTCATTGCCATGCTGTGTAGCGGTTCGGTATCGACCGGCGCGGCCGGCAATCTGCTTGATCTCAGGGACAGGCAGTCGCTGAAAACCTCCAGGAACTCGCTTGACGAGGGTTTCGAAAATCACCCGCTTGATGCTCCTATATTCAAGTTAGAATCGTGACGATCACATTGAGGTAGAATGACTAACAGATTCAGACCCATACCGATGGCATCACTGGCCACCAGGTAATCGTAGTTGTTGTTCGGATCGTTGAACAGACTGGCTTGTTGGGTGCGAATCTCAGCCGGTAAGCTTCCATAGACGATGGCAGCACGCCTCCCCGTGATCTTTTCAATATCGGCTTTTAGCGAGTGAATCCCGACCCGGGAGAAAGCGACCAAGCAATCTCCCTTCTGCAAGTTCCTCAAATCGCCGCGCAGACTTTTATCGGCCACCTTCAGAGGGTTCAGCCGTTCGTAACGATGAATCTCCAGCTTGTCACCGGTCAGCGCCGCAATTTCCCGGATCAAAGGAACTGCGCGTGTTTCGCCACAAAGATGAAGTTCTTTGGCACGCGCACCCAGCACAGCACGGGTCCACGCCCATCCTCGCCGGTCGTCTGCGATCATTTGGATCTCGTCGATCACCCCGACGTCAAAGGTCTGACTCAAGCTGACCATTTCCACGGTGTTGCTCGTAATTGTCGGAGTCTCTCCTTCAGGATTTTGACTTCGTCACCTGTGACCAGACTGCATGATTTGCCAACCGAGACGAAGCGATTGTAGATCTCCTGCGCCAACAGACGCAGCGGCCCGGCATAAAACCCATTGGCACTGCTTTCCAGCCGCTTCAATGCCGAATATGTTTTCCCCGAGTTGGTCGGACCGACATGCAGATGGATGGTCCGCTGCATGGCGCGGGCTTGCGGGTACCATTCTGCAGGAAATCGCAGATCAGCCGCCTTCTGCTGTTGTTCGAGGTTGGGATTGGAATATCTGGCAGTGATGTCGTCGGCGTATAGCAGGTACTCTAGTTCACTCCGGAGCCCTGACGTCCCAGACTTGATGTAGGCCTTCTGGAGGGTGTTTCGCGTGTTTCGCAAACCACTGGCGCGTCCGGAGGCGCGATCATCCAATTTGCACGCGTTCGTGATATAGCGCTCGAATCGCTGCCATCCTGTCAGGGCCGAAGGTTGTTCGGATAGTTTCTGTTTGAACTCGTGGAGCAAGGATGCGACGACGGTGGAGAAATCGGGGGCGAGGAGGCTTTTTTTTGCGTATGGGGTGGAGAGGTGGCGGTTGTGTCGTTCGGACTGGAGTGATACAAGAATTAGCCTTTTGTCGTTCCAATAAAGACCTTGTGGACAGGGGTCAGAGAGTGAATACGTTTGTCTTGTTCTTTGGCGCCTTGGGGACGGAATCCAGAGCCTTCTTAGATCGGGGGCCGCGGTGGAGGGCGGGAGTGGTCGCGAATGATCGCGACAGGGGGCGGACAAGAGGCTGAAAGGAGCAGAACAGGCAATGACTGCCTCTGCTGGGCCATGACTGCATTCGCCGGGATTTCTGGGGGGAGAATGGGGGAGAGTGAGTGGTTGTTCGTTGTCGGGGTACAAAGTATACTGTCTATACTGTCCGTAGCGGCGATAAGTCTGACGGCAACTGCTCACCGCCCGATTCTGCCGTCGCGTGGTGGGGACTCGCGCTCGTCGCTCTTCCGACGGTGACGCCGATGGATACGTTTCATAAAGAGAGTCCGACGTCCTGGTGATTTCGCTCGCCTGCCCCTGACGCTCTTTCTCCCTCGTCGGCTCGTTTCTGCTTTCATACGCCTCCCACCACACCCCCGCCGCGTCGTCGCCGGTCTCGTGCCCTCGCCATACCGCCCACTTCCTACTGGTGACATACCGATGAACAGCTGAGGGCTGCCGGCCAGCCAAGATGGGCACCTCCCTACTGAACATCCAGCACGACAGTACGTATTACGCTCTGACCACGCTTCCCACCATCTAGTCATGCGGGTAATGCTGATATCTGCACCATCTAGTCATCCTCGACACCATTCGCCATGCCGCAGGAAACGAGGTGGGATTACCTCCTGCCCCCTCCCCCACTTCGCCTATGACGGAGCTAACGGTGGCGCGTTGCAGTGGAAAGTCCTGGTTGTCGACGAGACCAGTCGCAAGCTGATCGAGAACACCGTCAGCGAAGATGACATCCTCAACCTCAATGTCACCAGTAAGCTATATATCTTCTGAAGCGGGGGTCCCGATCGGCTGGCTAATTGCGCCTTTCGCAAGATGTCGAACAGATCGAGCATCGGCGGAAACCCAACCCGGACATGGATGCGGTCTACATCCTGTCTGCCCAGTCGTACATCGTCGACTGCCTCCTGGCCGATTTTGAGCGAAAGAGATACAGGAGATCATGGCTGTATTGGACATCAGGTTAGTTGCCTCGGCTCGTGGGGCTTGGTCCTGAGCATGCGCTGACACCAGTCTACAGTGCTTGAGCCGCAACAACGCGTGAGGTTGGAACGTTCGCAGATGGCGCAGGAGCAAATCGCGTGCTTCCGGGTGATGACGGCTGACTACTTCCCCCGAGAATCGCGCGTCGTCACATTCCGAGATCCCTACAGTTTCCCGGTGTTGTTCCATCCAGGTTGCAACCATTTGATTCGCGATCACTTGGAGAGCCTTGCGCAGAAGGTGAGCTCGCACATATCCAGCGTTGGGAATTGCCTACTAATTCACTGAAGGTTGTTTCGATATGCGCCAGTCTAGGAGAGTACCCTGTCATCCGATATTACCGTCCCAGAACTCCGACCCACGAGGCCAGCGTCCTGTGTGGGCATCTGGCTCGCTTCATCCAGTCGGAGCTGGATCGCTATGCTCAGGCGCAGCGTGACTTCCCGCCCCCATCGTCGAAAACGAGGTGTCTTGCTCGTGGTAGACCGCTCGATGGATCTAGTGGCGCCTCTTATTCATGAATTCACCTATCAATCCATGGTGCATGATCTGTTGCCGATCAAGGATGGCGACAAGGTCACCTACAAGACTGTCATCAACGAGGGCAGTCATAACGAGCAGCAGAAAGAAATGGAAATCAGCGAGAATGACCATGTTTGGGTTGATTACCGGCATCAACATATGAAGGATGTTCTGGAGAAACCTGGGCAAGGACTTTGCCAAATTCCGGAATGCGAACCCCCAGTTTGCTGAGGAGTGAGTTCAACACCTTTATTCTACCCACATAATTGCTAACAAACTCCAGCAACGATAAGGCCAACGTCAACACGATCAAAGATATGCTGGCAGGTCTTACGGAGTTCCAACAGGGCCGAGACGCCTACACTTTGCACCTGAACATGGCGCAGGAGTGCATGAAATATTTCCAAGAGCACAAGCTCCTTGAAGTCAGCTCCGTCGAGCAATGTCTGTCGACTGGCTGGGACGAGAACTACAAGAAAGCCAAGAACTTGGGATCGCAGCTCGTTCAACTCATGGACGATGATGCGGTGGTTCCTCCGGATCGTCTGAGACTTCTGCTCCTCTACGTCATGTACCGCGGTGGCCTCCTCGCAGGAGATATCCGGAAGCTGCTGGCCCATGGTCAACTCCCTCCGCAGGACGGAGATGTGGTCGCCAACCTCGATCTGCTCGGGGTCCGGGTCGAGAAGCCGCTGAAGGACGAGAAGCCCCCTGTGCAGCCGTTGTTCCAGCGAAAGCCGCCGCCGCCGGCCGAGATGGAAGAAGGGATATTGTCGCGCTACGACCTGAACCTGAAACTCATGCTCGAGGAGCAGATTCGCGGCACTCTCGACCCGAGTGTCTTTCCCTATACCCGCCACGGAGACACCGAAGGTCTGGGGCAATCGAACGACAACATCTCGCAGGCTTCTCTCCGCAGTGCCAAACCGACCTGGGCGCGTACCCGCTCGTCCGCCGACCAGCCACGACAGCGCATCATCGTGTTCATGGCCGGTGGCGCCACCCATGGTGAAGCCCGCACCTGTTACGAAGTCTCGCAGACGTTTGGCAAAGACGTCATCCTCGCGACCTCGCACATGCTCACGCCGGCCCTGTACCTGCGACAAGTCGGTGACCTCAGCACCGACCGTCGTCGGCTTGACATCCCCGCCGAACGACCGAAGCCGACTGCGCCAGCACATCTCTTCGAGCGTGAGGCTCCCACCCCGCCTCGGCCCAGCAGCCCCCGGCGCAGCGCAACCCGATGCCCCGTCTCAACCCCCCGGCGCCACCATCAGCCCTCATGGGCAACATGTCGCTCAACGGCAAACCCACAAATGGATCCTCCAGTGCGGCAACCCGGCGGCCGGCTCCAAGCCGCCCAAGGAGAAGAAGGAGAAGAAGCGACACCATTTCTTCCGATAATCCCATCTGCTGTTCTTCTAGCGCTGTGATACCATTTCGGATTGTTTGTTGAGCCTGGGCGCTGTCGAGTAGGCCATGCTTGTTCTCGTAATCCATTGTATGTATTTGGCTGTATGTACAATCATGATAATATCAATATGCCTTACCATCAGAGCATCATTCTCATAATAATATTTTCATAATAATAAGAACCATCACAATAACAATCAAACCGGGTATCAAAATCAAACTCCACGCATACTGTAAGATCGTAAGAAGAGAGAGAGAGAGAGAGAGAGAGAGAGATCAAGAGCCGAGATACTTCAACACCTCCTCACTCCGATAAAACATCTCGCGCAACTGCTCCCCCCGCTTCCGTGCATCCGCATGTCCCTTGCGCGCCTGCTTCGCATTCAACTTCTGCACCTTCGACTGCGACGCCGAAGCCTTCGCCGCCGCTGCAGCCGCCCGCGCTTTTGCCTTCAACCCTCCTCCTCCTTCCACCAGATCCGGATCTTGCACTCCTCCCCCAGCCCCACCGTATCGACCTTTAGTTTCCCCTTGAGCGGCTCGCGAATCCCCTCGCGACCTTCGGCGCCCAGTCCGAGCCGACTATCCGGGTCCCAGCCGTAGGCGGAGAGGTAGCGCAGGCCGTGGCGGGAGCGGTCGAGGTGCGATGGGGGATGGGAGTGTTTGAGGCAGAGTTGGTGGGCGAGGGAGGCTTCGTGGGGGCGGATCTTGTTTGTGTCATTGGAAGGGTTCGTATCGGTACCGGTATCTTCTGAGGGGTCTTTGGAGACGTCTGTTGAGGTGGTTGTGGTGTTGGTGAGAGGGAGGTTGCATACTTCGCAATGCGCAGTGGGAGTTGGCGTCGACGCTGTGAGGTGCGGGGAGGCAGGGGCCGAGATAGATGAGGGAGGGGGTTCTTTGGGTGATTTGGACGCTTCGCTGGGAGGCTCGGACTTGGAGAGCACGATAGAGAGGTATTTGTTGGCGATGCTGGGGCCGGCGGAGGAGGTGGTAGTCGTGGAAGAAGTGGTGGTGTTGAGCTCGTGCTCGGAGGAGCGCACAAATTGCACGCGTTTGCGGGCGATGCCGGCGCCAAAGGGGCGTTGATCCTGGGGTGCGAGGAAGTAGTCGTCGTCCATGGATTCCATGCTTATGGAGTGTGGGAGGGAAGGTAGAAGTAAAGGTGAGGGTAAAGAAAAGAGGAAGTGAAGTGGCGGGAGATCGACGTTCGGGGTTAAGCTCAGTTGTCATAAATAGAACCGAACTTCTTCCGCGGACTCTCAACTCTCCCTTCCTTCACCACCTCTCTCTCCCTCACCCACCATGCCCATCCCCATCCTCGTCCAGGGGGTTCGCGAGGGCGTCTCCTCCATCCCCTATGCCTGGTCCATTCTCCAGATCACCCCTGGGTGATCCTCATCGCCGCATTGAAGTTCTACTTTGGCGGTGCCCGCAACACGTCCGAACGACTGATGCACTCCAAGGTGGTGATGGTGACCGTACGTCCTATCCTTCTCCTTGACTCAATTCCTACACACGGTACCCCATATACTCATTCCCACGCACTGACAATTATATAGGGCGGCACATCCGGCATAGGCGCCAGCGTCGTGCACGAACTTGCCGAGCGCGGCGCCCAAGTCATCCTCCTCACGCAACACGCCCCCTCCGACCTCTTCCTGGTCGACTACATCGAAGACGTGCGTCGCACGACCGGTAACCAGCTCATCTTCGCGGAGCAGGTCGACCTCACCTCGCTGCACTCCATCCGCACCTTCGCGACCAAATGGATCGACAACGTCCCGCCCCGCCGTCTCGACATGCTCATCTATGCGCGCAACACGGCCGCCCCATCGTCCACCCCCTCGGCCGCCCGCCGCGTCACGACCGACGGCCTCGACGAGGAATGGCAGGTAAACTACCTCTCCAACTTCCATCTCCTCAGTATCCTCAGTCCGGCGCTACGGGCACAACCCCCGCACCGCGACGTGCGCGTCATCTTCACCACCTGCGCCAGCTACATCGGTGCACGATTAGATCTGAAACTCATCGATACCGCACCCGTCACCGATCCATCCTTCTACTCCTCCACCGCATCTACCCCCTTCGCCAACCCTACCCCCTCCACCAACACAACCACCAAGAAGAACAAGAAAACGAAGAAACCCACCCAAGAAACCCCCTCAACCCCCCGATCCCGCCCCTCTCTCTTCGCAGCCAGCAAACTCTCCCTCATGATCTTCGCCCACGCCTTCCAAAAACACCTCAACGCCTACAAACGCCCTGACAATCAACCCCCCTGCACGCGCGTCCTGGTCGTGGACCAGGCTTCAGCCGCACCCCGGGCATGCGCCGCTGGCTGACCGGGGGCTCCCTCTGGGGTCTCCTCTTCTACCTCCTCACCTGGCCGTTCTGGTGGCTGGTGCTCAAGTCACCCAGCAGGGGGCGCAGAGTATCCTGTATGCGGCGATGGAGGCGCGATTCGGACGGGGTGAGGGCGGGTGGATGATCAAGGAGTGTCGCGAGGTGGACTTTGCGCGACGAGAGGTCATGGATGAGAAGGTGGCGGCGCAGTTGTGGGAGTTTAGTGAGAAGCAGGTTGAGGTTATGGAGAGGGAGGGGGCGTTGAGGCGGATGGTGGCTAACAATGAGGGGAAGGCTCCTGAGGGAGCTTCTGCTGGTGGTGAGAAGGGTGCTGCTGGTGGTGCTGGTGCGTCGAGTGGGACAAAGGAGCAGACGACGGGGTCGAGACGGAGTCGGAGGAACAAATAAGTGTTTACTTACGTAGAGTACCTGACTACTTTTATAGATTCTGGATAGAGATACGCATGAATGTTGATTTGGAGTTGTGGCAAGGCTACGATATCCATTCACTACAGATGAAATAGATTTACGATCATGTACAAGTCATAACAAAAGAAATTCGTCATCCAATTTATCTTATCACCTATCTATCCATTTTCCACCAACGCAAGCAATCAACAATCTATTTCTTCAGCTGTTCCAGCAGCTCAGCAGGGGGCTGTTGACGGTAACCCTCGGGGTTGTTCTTGGTCCAGAGCCAGAGGTCCTCACAGGCCTGCTCGAGCGTGTGCTCCGCCTTCCAGCCGAGCTCGGTGTTGGCGCGGGTGGGGTTGGCGGTCAGGTTGAGGACGTCACCGGCGCGTCGGGGGGCAACCTCGTAAGGGAGGTCACGGCCCACGGCGTGGGAGAAGGCGCGGATCATCTCGTAGACGGTGCTGCCCTTGCCGGTACCCAGGTTCCAGGCGCGGACACCGGGGTTGTTGGAGCGGAGGTAGTTGAGGGCCTTGAGGTGGCCGTCCGCCAGGTCGACGATGTGGATGTAGTCGCGGATGGCGGTACCGTCGTGGGAGGCGTAGTCTGTGATTCCCATGAGCTAGGTGCATTCTATAGGTCAATGGAGTGTAGAGGGAACTCACCGTCACCGAAGACGAGGAGCTTCTCGCGCTTGCCGGTAGCGACCTGCGCCAGGAGCGGGAGCAGGTTGTAGGGGACACCCTGGGGGTCCTCGCCCATAATGCCACTGGGGTGAGCACCCGCGGGGTTGAAGTAGCGCAGGAGCGCGCCGTTCCACTTCTGGGCCTCGGCGTCGTTGCCGGCCTTCTTCGCGTTGTTGCGCTGGGCGTTGATGACGTCGGTGATGGCGGTCTCGACGGCGAACTTGGTGTTACCGTAGGGGTTGGTGGGACCCAGCGGGCAGTCCTCGGGGATGGGGATCATGTTGGGGAAGCGGGTGGCATCGCCGTAGACGGTGGCCGAGGAGGAGAAGACGATGTTGGTGACGTTGTGGCGGACCATGGAGCGGAGCAGGCAGATGGTGCCGTAGACGTTGACCATGTAGTAGTCCAGAGGCTTCTCGCCCGACTCGCCGACCGCCTTGAGGGCCGCGAAGTGAATGACCGAGTCAATGTCGGGGTGGGCCTCGAAGACCTTGTCGAAGGCCTTCTCGTCGGTGACGTCGAGCTGGGCGAACTCGGGCTTCTTGCCGCAGATCAGCTCGATGCGGCGGAGGGCCTCATCGGAGGAGTTGTACAGGTTGTCGGCGACGACGACCTTGTAGCCGGCCTGGAGGAGAGCGAGGGTGGTGAAGGAGCCAATGTAGCCCGTGCCACTGCGGGGGAGTTGGGTTAGCAGAGGAGCTCAAGAATTGAATGGCGATGGAGGGGGGAGAGCATACCCCGTGACAAGAACCGAACCAGCAGACATGATGGCGAGAGATGGAGGGAATTGAGGGGGATGCAGAGGGATGGGGTGGGGGAGTGGTGTGGAGGGAAGAGAGAGAGGAAGCAAGAAAGACGGTGAGGGGAGTTCTTATTTCAGGGAACGGCAGGAGGGGTCTTCTCCAGAGGTATTCGTCACTGGCAGCGGTGGAGGGGCAGGTACCTCGTGCCCGGTACCGTACGAAACGGTATCGTCCAGCACAGGTTCAGGCAAACATTCCTGAAGATCCCGTCATATAACCCGGCCATACGTAATCGCAGCGGGACGATCGCCCCTGCAATCATCTTCATCTTAGCCTGCAGATGCCTTTCTCCTATTCGTCTCGTGCCGACTCCGGTGGCCGGTCGATGTATGAGGGCTGCATCCCGCAGGTACCAGTCGTACCACCCCTGGGGAGTATCCATGGATGCAAACAGGCCCACGACTTCGGCTTCATTCCAGGCCGAACACGGCTCCCCTCGGCTGGAAACGGGGTTGCCCTGCATCTTCCTCGCCTGTCACCACCGCATCTCCTGATCCTGTCCGGCACCAACATGCTTTCCTGATATTAACCGATCGGCTTGCCTATCACCCCCCGTCGTGATTGGCCCGCAATCCGCCAGGAAACCCGGTTTCACTTTGGGCCAAAATTAACCCCATCCCCTGGTTGACGCCTTGTCATCCCGACTCGTGGGAGTCCAAGAGACCAGTTGTTCTTCTGCCTCTCCGCCCACAGCGGGGCCATCTCCACTCGGTCTCGGACGAGGCCTCGACGGGAGGGTCGATCCAAGGGTCTCTGCCTCGGTGACTGAAGAACAGTCAGAACAATAATCCCCCCGTCCTGCATTGTCGCCTGCCAAGCGTTCTTCGGCTTCGGTTCGTCGGTCGGGATTGGTTGCCTTTTCTCACCTTTTTCACCCGTTGTATCAGGACCCCAGGGTCATCTCAGGTCTTTGCATGAAACATGATACATTATAAGATCCAATCAATTGCTGCCTAACAATGTACAAATTACTTCATGATCAAGAATAGCTAAGAAATGAAAACGGAGAGTGTATGCGCTCCTCCGGGTCGTCATCAAAAAAATATCCAGACCCCCGGGGACATAGTAGATAATGAGGACCGCTCGGGGCGTCATCGACAGAAACATCCGATTCTTTTGTGGCAGAACAGCGGACGTCGATGCGAGTCATCGGACTGCCGTACGCCGTGGAACCACTCGCGCCGAGCTGGACCCCATCCCCAGTCTCCAGCGAACCGGTTCGGAGGCCTCCGCGGCCAAAAAAACGCTGCGCCCCACCCGGGGCGGACACGGCCATCGCATACCCCGGTGGTCGGCACGGGGACACGCGTCGGGCCAAGGACCACCGGGGTTCGTTTACTCATTCGGTACACCACGGACAGCCGCAGGGTCTTTAACCGAGAAGCTCGACGTCCAGCCCGATAGCCCGCATGAACAGGTTGACGTTTCCGAGCCGCTGGCTGGCCATCTCGGCGGGAAGTGTCTTGCTGTAGTTCACGGTTTCCATCACCCGGTCCCTGGATGATGGTTAGCATTGATAATTATGATTCGATCCAATGTTCAGAGGGTAAGGGACATACTTCACGGCAATGACCAATCGTTGCTGCTGGTCCGGGCTGGCACCGTATACCCACGGCAGCCAAGAACTGCCACACATACATGTCGTCGCCGGCGTTGATCGCGCTGGGGAAGATATCGCCAAAGGTAGGCTCCAGCGTATCGAACAAGACATTAAACTTCTCCACCCATTGCTGCCAGTCGTGCTCCGAGGCTTGACCGGCCTCCTTGACGATTTCCGCCCGACTGAGCGCATCGTCAGGATGCCGAGACCGATCCGGGTCTTCGCGACCATGTGCACGTGGGTCTGAGCGATGACCAGGCCAAGCAGGCCAATAATGATGTTGAACGGCGCCTCGTTCACGTAGCCCAGCAGACTCGGCATGACCGCCTGGGAGAAGAGATCAATGGCCTCGCGCACCGCAAGGGAGGCTGCGTCTCCCCGGCGGTAGGCTGCGCGCGCTGGACGACATCCAGGGTATCCAGATGGACAACAATCATGGTCAGGATGGTGACCCGCTGTTCCTGGTCGATGTGACGGAAGATGCGAGGGATGGCCTTCTTGCCCTTGGGGTAGGAGAGGAAGGCAATGAAGGGGTGAGGGGTGTTGGTATTCGGGACAATGGGCTCCATGACCTTGAGCTGTTTCCACAGTTTTTGGTTGAGCGTGCGGCACCTGCTGCCGCCATTCCAGATGTTGTTGAATCGCCTCGGGATCGTTCTCATCTGGCGGCGGGGGCATCGTGCGTTCCATGTCTTCCATCTCCATCAACGTGCTGTAAACACCTTCGATGTTGGTGAGAATGGACTTGCGGTCGCTCATGCTCAGGTCGGTGTGCGGCTTCTTCACCGTCTTCGCTCCCTCGGAGCTCTCCGGCCGTTTGATATTGAGCATCGGCTTGGGCGTTTTCGCATTGCTGAACGAAATCTTGCCCAAGCTGCCCTCAATGATCAACTGCTTGTTCTTGGCTTTTGCTTGGCCGCTTCCACCGCACGCTGCACCTGCTGTTGCATGCGCTGCATGTGGTTGTCCGCACTCTGGACTTGCCGACGGCCATGACCACCCAGGCGATTGCCAGTTTGGAGAAGATAGGTCTGCGCGAAGTGCCCAAGTGGCTGGTGAGGATGCTGACGGGGAGCGCCTCGGATCTGGCTGTAGACCTGATAGTAGAAGTCCTCCGCCAGAATCGCCTCCAGGTCTCCATCACCGGAGGTTCCAGCGGCCGCGACCAGCTGCTGGAGCTGAATCCGGGTGATGAAGTTCTTGTCCTGTGGGGTCATCAGACATTTCCTCGAGACAGAAGGAAGATCTTGTGGTTCCGTTTGGCCCGCTTCGCATCCTCCATCAGGTACGCAATCCGCTGCTTTCCGTCAAGTTCATCAACTGCTGCGGGTTGGTGATTAGGAAGGTTGTTATTGTTGTTGGCGCCCCGCGGTCCTTGCGACGGGGGCTGCTGGGGAGGTTGTTGCTGCGGGGCGGCTGCTGCTGCTGTTGGCGTGGGGCCTGGGGGCATTGCCTGGCGCTGGGGAGGGACCATGTGCTGAGGGGGGATGCTGGCATTCTGCAGAAGATGCAACGGGACATTCGGAGGGAACGGATAGTGCTCGGGGCAGATCGGTGGCTGGTGCATGAGCTGCGCGGGTGGGACACCCTTAGCAAACTGGGCATGCAGGAACTCGGGCGGCAGCTGAGGGTAGCCCTCTGGCAGACCCGGAGGGCGCTGGAGAGGCTGCGATAGCTCCGGGATCGACTGCGGCATCGACACGGGCGGTTGACCGAGGCCCGGGGGGACACCGTGGTGACGCAGCTGCGCTTCCACCTCCTCCAAACTCATCATCCGCTTGGCTTGCGACGTGAGCTGGGGGGCCGGCTCGGGTGCCTTCTGCATGGTCCAGATGCTCGACTTGGCTTGCAGATGGGATGTAGTCGGGATCCGAGTATTTCTCATATCCAGTGCGCTTCGGCTGCTGAGCGGCGACGCCTGAAGGAGCGGCCTGCTGTGCGGGAGGAGCGGCCGCCGGTCCGCCAGGAGTCTGGAGACTGTAACGGACTTGTTCCTCTCCGATCGCATCGGCCACCTGGGCGGTCCTCCCAAAGAAATCGAAGTCTTTGCCAACGGAGGTTGACCCCGGCTCCGCACCGAACGTGTCATCGTTGAACTCATCCTGGTCGTCGTCGAGCTGGTCACCTAAGCCATCATACGTGTCCTCGAAGTCGATTCTAGATCGGGAGAGAAGGTGAGCTTTAGATCATGCAATTGCTTCTTTCCATGTTGATGGCGGGGCATGTGCATTGGTGTCGATGGGAGAACTCACGCATCGTCGTCGTCGTGGCCTTGGGCGCGAGCGACCTGAGCAAACGGGTCAGGGGTGTCGAAAATACCCCTCGCATCACCCGGGGCAGCTCGGTCCCTGGGCAGGGTGGTATCGAAGCCGAAGAAGGACATCTTCGGACGACGGCGGTGGATGGGAGCGAGGTGGGGGGTGGAGGCAAGAGGGGGTGAAGAGGGAATCAGCGCATAATTTCCAGTCGTGCGGGATGAAGTCGAGTTGCCCAGTTGAGGTCGATAGCACCGATGCGGTTTAGCGTCCGTGCTGAGTCATTACTATGCCTGAGGCCACAACAACATCTTGAACAATACCAACCTCTACCTGTATAGATATTGGATAGACCACGGTTTCAGAGAGAATCAGATCAGATGGCCCAGTGTATCAATGACAGCTATTCTACGGAGTACTCCTCCTCAATATGAAGCACCCTGTTCCACAGTCTTCCGTCATACATCAAAGGCTCCTACCATGTACATACACAGCACTAGAGCCAGTCCCAAGGCGGGATCGTCGCAGCCCCATGTCTGCAGCACTTCAGCATCGTGATATAGATCCCTCCGAGAAAATCCCCAGACACTGTCGATTCTAAATTTACTCCAGTCGGTCCAGCAAAACAAGGATCCTCCCAACATGAGACCACCAACGTGGCTGAAACCGGGGCACTCAACGCTGGGCGGCCAATGATGGGCCCGCCCGTTACGTTGCCCGCAAGCAGCCCTGCGAACCGCGCGATCTGGTTCTTTCACTCTTCAACTCTCTCGCCTCCCTTGTTTTTGCTCGGTCGCGCTCGTTGATCGCTGCTCATTTTGATTTTTCCCTTTCGGTCTCCTCGCACGCAGCCATACGACAGCTGGCCATTGTCGGTGCTGTCAATCCGGCCGTGGAATTCCTGCCCCTTTCCCGTGGTCTTTATTTGGTCCCATCCGCCGATTGATTACTCGGCTTGGCTTATCATCCCGGCTTCATATAACAATTTCCCTGCCCGGGGACGCCACCACCTTCTCTCCCCATCGTCTCCTTCCGTCGACCTCTGCGGACGGTCGTTGCGCCTGAAAATTGATCCTGCTTTTCTGTCGTTCGTTTCTCCCCGCGACCATCTTGTTTCCTGGGGTCCTCGTATCCCCTATCGCCCCTCCGACAGGCAACCACTTTCAGCCGTGTCCGACGGGTCCTCTCGCTATCCATCATGTCTTCCGGTCCGAAATACATTCGCTACTTGATCTTTGCGGCCGTGGTAAGATTCTCCGATGTCCACCCCACGAGTCACCTGCTAACCGTCTATGCCGCCACAGGGTGTCGCATTGTTCTTCTTCATCTCCCAGAGCGCAATCCCCATTCCTGAGAACCTCGGATCAAAGCTCAACAACTACAAAGACACCCTCACCTCGACCGGCTCCGGCTCCACCACACCCTCCAATGGCGAAACGGCGGAGGTAAAGCAATCGCCCGAGGTTGCTCCCGGAAGCGCTGGCGCTTCCAGTGGCACTGGCAGTAGCAGCATCAGCAGCAGTGGCCGCGTGAATGCGACCTTTGTCACCTTGGCTCGCAACAGCGATGTCTGGGAGATTGCCAAGTCGATCCGCCAGGTCGAGGACCGCTTCAATCGCAACTATAACTACGACTGGGTCTTCCTGAACGACAAGGAGTTCGACGAGAACTTCAAGACCGTCACCACTTCCCTCGTCTCCGGTACCACCCACTACGGTGTGATCCCGAATGAGCACTGGTCTTATCCCGACTGGATCGACCAGGAGAAGGCCAAGAACGTGCGCAAGGAGATGGACGAGAAGCATATCATCTACGGTGGCTCCGAGAGCTACCGCCACATGTGTCGCTACGAGTCCGGCTTTTTCTTCCGTCACCCCCTCATGCTCAACTACGAGTACTACTGGCGTGTGGAGCCCAGCATCGAACTCTACTGCGATATTAGCTTTGACCCCTTCCGCTTCATGAAGGAGAACAACAAGAAGTACAGCTTCGTGCTTAGTCTGTACGAGTACTACGAGATCCCTACGCTCTGGGACAGTGTGAAGAAATTCATCGGCGAGCATCCCGAGCACATTGCGGAAGATAATTCTATGGACTTCCTGAGCGATGACGGCGGAAACACCTACAACAAGTGCCACTTCGTATGTCGTCCTTGCCTGTATATTCGAGTGTGCATGCTAACCAGTTCTCCCGCAGTGGTCCAACTTCGAAATTGGCAGCTTGGAATGGCTGAACTCCAAGGAGTACATCGACTATTTCACATCTCTCGACCATGACGGCGGCTTCTTCTACGAGCGTTGGGGTGACGCCCCTGTGCACTCGATCGCTGCCGGCATCCTGCTGAAGAAGGAGCAAATCCACTTCTTCAATGAAATCGCCTACTACCACGTTCCCTTCACCCATTGCCCGACGAGCGAGAAGATGCGCACCGACCTGAAGTGTCACTGTAACCCCAACGACAATTTTGACTGGAAGGGTTATTCCTGTGAGTGTAACCAGTCCAACATTGTCCAATCACGTCTAACATACCACTCGCAGGCACCTCCCGCTTCTTCCAGATCAACAACATGGAAAAACCCGAGGGCTACGAGGATCAAAGTTGACTAGCCGTCGTTGGCAAGATCCTGCTCGGAGTCGCCATCGTCGGCTGTGTCATCCTCGCATTGAGTAGCCGACTGCGGGCAAAGGTGATGTACGGGGGAGACGCTTCCCAGAGCGGGCTCTCGACACATGGAAAACAATGTCAAAACGATAAGCGTGCAAATCAACAGAAAGGTCACCCTTTCACCATATACCATATCTCATGTCATGCATCTTATGATGGATGCACAACACAAAAACCACCACTACTAACATACTTCACACTTCCCCACTTGTCTTATTTCATGAGCCTTGTTCCATATCTTCTTTCTCTGTGCCTTCCTAGTATTTCAGAGCATCCGGGTTTACAAAAGGTTGATATCGTTTCATATCACGTTTGAGAACTGAGAAAGGCGGGAAGGAAGGAATACCCGAACAAATGGATTGCTTCATAAATGTACATGTACATAGCCGTTTATAACGATAACAACGATGACAGTGCGTTCCAACCAGCTTAACAAACAGTAGAATAAGATAATAAAGTACAGAAGTAGGGAACCAAAGATCAAGCAAGACAGACAGGCTGTCTAATCCCGCTTGGGGCTTCTTGGTACCGTACTTCGACCGGCTGTTCAACCGACATGGCAACACCACCCTGAACCACTACATTAGCAAACATACCTAACACAGAACCTGTCTGTATAGGATAAAGAGACATACCAGATCCATCGCACCCCGAACCAAATGGTACTTCACACCAGGACAATCCTGGGCACGACCACCGCGGACCATCACGACACTGTGCTGCTGGACATTGTGGCCTATCAACCGATTAGCATTGTCTTCTCTTCTCTTCTCATTCTCATTCTCCTCCCTCCAAAGCCACTCCATCCACCTCTATTTGCTCGAGATTGTAGAAACAACCCACCGACTCCCCAGAAAGGAAAGGGAAAAGATAGACTAACCTTCACCAGGAATATAAGCCGTCACAATCTTCCCACTACTCAACCGCACACGCGCCGTCTTCCGCTCACCGGAATTCGGCTTCTTCGGCTTCGTAATCCCCGTCTTCAAACACACGCCCTTCATCTCCGGCCGACCAACCAACGCCGGGGACCGCGAGCGCCGCGCGCGCTGCGCAACCCGGCATCCGCGCCGGACCTGGTTGTAGGTTGCTTGGCGGAAGGGAGAGGTCGAGAATTGGCGGATAGCGGAGGCGATGGGGGGAGGTCGTCGCAGCAGCGTAGGTGACTGCCGTCGGGGTGCGGAGGACGGGCTGGAAGCGACGGGGGGATTTGGGATTGTTGTTTTGGGAGGGTGGCGAGGGAGGGGCGCTGAACGAGGGTCCGCAGCGTGCGGAGCGCGAGGGAGGAGACGAGGGGCGGCATTTTGGATTGGTGGGTTGTAGGATAGAACTGGGGAGGATGTCGGGAGTGATCTGAGGTCGTTTGATGCTCGGGATAATTTGCGATATGTGTCACGTGAGGGTGTTGCGGGAGTGGTGGGTGTGCGGTGCCGGAGGAGCTGCCTGGAGTGTCTGTCGGAAGGTCATCGAGCTCACTTCGGCTTCATCATATCTACCTTCTTCCTCTTCCCTTCCACTCCTGTTTCACTGCTCATCTCCTCTATCTCGCTACGTCTACACTCGGTTGATCTCACCTCATCTCTACCTCTAACCCCACACATCCCCATCCGCCACAATGGTACGTCCTCACCACATCCACCTACCTAACCACCATACAATACCACGATGCTCCTAACCCAACGAACGCAAACCCCAACTAACGAGAAAATGACAGTCCCTCCGCATCGCCCCCCAAGCCAACCACCCCACCTCCACCTCCAACACCAACACCCGGCAACAAATCCCTATCACGCTGCCCCGAGCCTCTAAAGGCGCCCCCTCCGCGCCCGGTCTCCCCGACACCCTCCGCGACAACATCACCCTCCCCGCAGCCCGGGCACGCCCTCCTCGCAGAACGCCATCCCATCGTCCGCCCACCCGCTCGAGGCCCGCCTGCTCGCCTGGCGCCAGACCCAGGATGCGCTGAAGATGGAGTCGCTGCGTCGGGCGTACGGGATCGCCGAGCCCGTCCGTCGCGGCATGGAGCTGAAGATCGTCCGTGATGGGACGTTCCGGCCTGCTGTGCTGGGTGGTGTTAAGGGGGGAACGTGCATGAGGATATTCTGGTGCTGGGTGGACGGGATGCGGAGGTTGGCTGGGAGGATATCTTCCAGGGTATGTTCTTCACCTCCTTTCTTTGTTTCTTTCTACTCGATGATTTGTTGTCGTTGATGTGGGTGAGTGAGTGAGTGATGCTAACGAATGATGGTCTCCAGGCGACGAATTCAGAGAGCCCCCCGCCTTCCACGATGAGATGGAGAAGCGGTTGCGCATGGATTAGGCTGCTTTCTCTTTCTGTCTCCTGCTATCTTGTCCTGTTTCGGTTCTATTAATGTGCTCGGTTAAATTCTGCTGTTCATACGGGTCGTCATGAAATCATCCATCATATTTGTTCTTCCCTTTCCAGTGCTGCGTGGGCACGATGTACCCAGTTCCAAGTGGATCTTCCTGGATCTCGGTCAGCTGTGTAGCTTCCTTCTCGTTGAAGGGCATGTTCTAGACGTACGCAATAGACAAAATGTTATCCGAAAATATTACCATCTCTTCCGCTATATGACTGGGTATATCCAATACTAGAACGACTCCAGCAGTTGCAATGCGGTAAATTTACTACAAAGATGCCAAATGTAATCCAGAGGAGAAACTACACCAACAAGACTACTTTACAAGCAACAACATGTACGAGTCATTTACCAACGTATAATCACATGGCTAATCAACAAATACGTATATGTAGACAAATCTCCAAACAACAATTTCCAGGTAAATAGGGTATATGAAACTGGGCGGGAGGTATGAAGGGAAGAACTGGAGAGCAATGCAAGCAAACGCACACCGCACAACCAAAACACGAATTCGGCAATAGATAGATAGAAAGATAAACACAATGCCTCGATGCTCAAAATAACACAGTAGCAAGCAGCACGTTCCAGAACGCCATCCCGAGTGTTCAATTGACAAATGGCCAGCCAGATATCCTGCATCGGCCTAGGCCATGGCGCAGCGGCCGTTCCCAGGGCCACTGCTGGACAGAAGAGGCAGTGGGAGAGGGAGATGGATGAATCCAAAAGCGAAGTGAGGTGACAACGATAACACGGGGTCCTGAGGATCCATCAATGCGGGAAGCACCCGAGGCCCCACTGCGATCGCTCCCAGTATGGGACGGGCAGTTCACCCGCCAGAAAACGGTGACCTAGGTCAGGCCATACGAAGCTGACGTATAATCCATCATTCGTCTTCGTAATATACAGATAGTTGTATGACCTTGTCCGGACCTTTTATTGGATGATACAGCGACACCCCGGGCTGCGTTCGCTGGACTCTCGTTCTCGGGTATACTGCGCCTTGGATCCTTTTGCGTCTTCCTCGTCGATCAGTTCTTGGGGCTTTACAGTCATATGTACCACATTGGGGGCATCCCGGTTGAATTTGGAGTCTAGATGAGGCAGTCAGCGCGAGATCGCGTGTAAGCCAGATACAACGGAACATACCAGAAAGGGGAGCCTTGTCATCCAGCAACTTGCCGAAAGAGATCAATCGAATGGAGCTGGGCGATGTCGGCCGCGGTTCCCAATCTATCCCGACAGCAAGGTTAGTGGGATCGGACGTGCATTCCAGGAGGCGTAGCGGGACGTACCTTGTCGCCACTCCCGCCAAATCAATTCCTTCAGGGTGTATACGCTCATCGCAAAGGGATCATCGTTCTCGACGTTCACCGAGCGTTTCCGGAGGTATCTCCCGTCGATCTTGAACGGATGTCGCGAGCCCGTTATCAACAGCAGGGTGATCACCAGCGAGGGCCCTGAATCCTCCTCCGCCTCCTTCGCCGATGTATCAGACTGCGACGACGGCTGCGGGGCTAAGGCCTCCGCCTTGAGCTCGCCGGCATCGACCGGCTCTGGGTTTGTTGTGGCGGGAGCACTCGTGTCATCTGGTTTAGCCTCGACGGGGGCAGTGGCTGCGTCGGCACCGGTAGGGGGCTGCGTCTCCGCGGGATTCGCCACAGAACTCGCTCGCACGGACTGGTCGGGCTGAGTCGAAGAGGTTGCCTGCTCGACAGGATCCGCAGAGACAGGCGCCGCTGGAGCGACGATGGGTAGGGGGTGAGACTCTTGGGGGGAGGCGGCGGCGGTGGTGGCGGTCGATACATCGTCCTTGGTGGTCAACAGTCCCGGAGCATCGGACTGGGGGTGCTCGTTGGAGGCCATGTCCACAGGGTGAGGGACTCGGGGAGCGATCCCCGATTGAGGGTACGAGCGAGTGATGCAGTGAAGGCAACGGACCCCGGCCGATCAGGACACCGAGAAGGGGGAGAGGGTCGGAGCGAGACGAGCTCCGATGGGAAAAGGGAGGCGAGGATTGAAACGGGAGATGGATGATGGGAGGTGAGATGGGGGAGGGAGCGCGCGAGAAAGCGGAAAGACGATGTCACGAGCCGAGAGAGGGGAGATGATGGAGGAGCGGAGGATGGATAGCAAAGGGAGATGACGAGAGAGCGATCCGCGGCTAAAGAGAGACGGAATGGAATGGACCCAAACCGGCTTCAATCCCAGGATCGGCTGGTTCCCACCACCACCATGGGGGCGAAAACAATCTTCACACGGAGACAATCGCGCAGGTAGTGCGACCGAGGGGGTGCAAGACAAATGTCAGAGAGCGCAGAGGAGGAGGGAGAGAGACGAGGAGGTGTTTCGGGGCTGGGGATGTGGGCCGTTGGTCGCGGGAGGCAACTGGCGAGTCCACGCAGGTACATAGTAGGAGGGTAGAAGGTATAAGCTATTGTTCGATTGTCCATCCTACATGGTTCTGTTTCGCGACAATCGTCAACCCCAATTCTTACAGTCGTCCCTTGCGAGGGGTGCAGAGGCATTGATTGATATGCGGTCTGGTGGTTGATGGGGACCTCGTGCATGCGGAGACTGCATTGTGTCGAGACCAGATGTGTACTATACAGTCCTCCGTACTCCCAATATTCCTCTTATTTCCTTCTCTCTCCAATTGCTACTGACCAATGTCCATCCGGCGTCGACGATCATTAGTTTGTAGGAAACAGCTAGTGTTGACAGTTGACTATACAGACTATGGACGTGGAAGGGGCACAAGGTACATCACGGATCTACCCATCACAGAGCCTCCAGAAGTACCTCACGAGTCTACCTAGTACCAGGTACTCGAGTCGTTGACTTGGCTAATTTCCAAGGAGGCGACGAGGGTGTATCAATATGACGTGAATGCGCTGATCCTTAATCTCCTGGTGCTATGGATGGAACTGGCCAGGATAGGTATCTCATTCTTGCCTATACTATATATATATATCCCCTCGACCAGGAGGTAAGCCCCATGATGTGCATCCAGGGCTGAGGTCAACGGTTGAGTGTGAAGGGGGAACCTGGAGCATCAGCCCAACCCAAAGTACAGGTACCTGAACCGACAGGCAATTCTCGCCGAGACGGAAGTACAGGAGAGCCACGCACGGGATGTCCAAAGGGGGACTCCCTCCCCCATACTCTGTACTCTGTACTATGTAACTGCTCCACCCTCCCGCATCTCCAAGCATGCGTCGACATACCGACCAGATGAAAATCAATAATCATGATTCCTTAACATTTCCTGAACATTTCCTGCACCAGAGAAAAATTGCTCGGCTCGTTTTCCCTCCGTTCTCCTGCCGCCACCCCGTCCCAGGCCCGAGGCGCAGACTAACCTCTAGCATGCTCCCACCACCATACTCCATCCAGACATCCCGGATCCCATGCTGCCCATCTAGACTCAACACCAGACGAGCCTTGCCTCCTGGCTTCCCCGCTTTTTCCCATTCCCCAACGTCCGTGCAAGCCGGCCCAAATCATCCATCGGCCGTTCCCCTCATTCCACCGCGAAGGATCGTCTGCCCATCATCACCTGACTCTTCCCCAGTCGTGGCCACCGGACCCAAAAGGGGAACCAGTGTATATATGAGATGCCATCCGCTCCTTTGGATCCTCCCTCGCCACAGATTACCGCATCCACTCCTGTCGCGCTCTGGGCTTCGTGACATCACGAGAGCTGGATGACTGCGCATGTCGTCCCACATCCAACCCAAACTCTATTGCCAACAAACGACCCAAACCCCCGATTCACTTGGATGAGCCTGCTGCACGCACTCTAACTCGTCCATCCTGTCTACCGGACCGCCGTCCATGGTGCTCGCTGCGATCGGATCGACGTCCACGGTTCATCCACAGCCCAACCCTTTGGCCTTGTGTCAAGTGGACGATGGCAGGCTTGTCATGCACCTGCGTCGCACGATCCACGGCCTCTAATCCAGATTCTTTCTGATGTAATCTGGATCCAGCAAGAAGGCCTAGACAAGGTCATATGCCTCGCTGCATACCAAAAATAAAACGGAACGATGCCGGGAGGTACGGAGGCGACCCCATCGTGTCTGACGACTATTTACTCCCATTGGCAACCCGAGACGTCCACGCGCCTCGATGAATTACTTCGGGATCGGCTACAGAAGTCCTTGCGAGCGACTTTACACATGGCTCGGAGACGTGGAAGTGGTGATCCTCCGGGCGAACCGACGCTCGACATCAACATCGCCGAGCCGGCCGTGTTTCTTCCCACTTACACGAATAATCCGGCCGTCCTGAGGGGCACGTGCACCTTAGAATTGAAAGAACCCCTCGTGGTCAAGAGGTTGATGGTGAACTTCCGGGGGGTATCTCATGTCCTGTGGCCTCACGGTAAGCTTCCCAGAGCGGCAGAACATCCAAATCGAGGACCAACGAAACTGACAGATGGGGCAGGTTTCCGCGAAAAACGAACAATCACCAACTGCAACTTCACCGTGTTTGATCCGGAGAAATCCACAGCTAGAGAGACCCGATGCAACAGCTGCGCATCTACTGACTCCGAGAACTTACCCGTCGCGGGGCCCCCATCGCAAAAGAGATGCAAGCTCTGGTATGCGCTGATGGACCGATGAAGCTGAGTCGGGAGTCTGAATCCCGGCGTCTGTCTCCGGGAACCTATACGTATGAGTTTGAAATGATACTGCCGACTCACTTGCCCGAAACCATCAATGTTCGACGAAGCCATGTGAATTATAACATTCGTGCGTGTGTCACAACGTCCGGCTTCTGGAATCGCAAGATCATCCGTGACAAGCAAATAACGGCGGTCCACTGTCCGGCAGAGAACTTCGTCGACGATGCCGAGCCAGTCTATATCACTCGCACGTGGCGGAAGCTTCTTCGCTGCGAGATCATCATTTCCAGAAGAGGCGCCGCTCTGGGTCGTACCCTACCCCTTACCGTATCGTTTGCCGAACTGAACATGGCAAAGGTCCGAGGCCTCCAGATCTATCTTCTGGAGAACGTGCAATACCTTGGAAGAAGCGGGACCGTGTCCTGTCTCGGCCCGTACAAGCGAGTACGTATTTACGAGGCGATGGATGATTTGGTGCCTGCGGTGTCCCGACGCAGCTCTGCAGATGACAGCCATCCATCTGATGAGGAGCGAGAGGATCTGTTCGGGAAGGAAAAGAAGGACCCGGAGAGGATGGCTGAGTCAACCGGTATGGAGGGCACGACGCTGGAGATCGACTTGCCGCTTCCTGTCTGTATGGTCCACTCCAATGAACCTCGTGGTATGCAGAACAAGACCATGCACTTTGACACCCGGTACAAAAACGTACATGTGCACCACTGGTTTGAGGTAGGGACCGAGCAAGTCCAATAGTGGCAGATATACGTACTGACCTGAGCTAGTTTGTCTTTTTCGCGTCCAAGAACGGCTCGTCCGATACTCCCCCGGTGCAGAAATCCACCAAGGCACCATTTCTTTTACGATCGTGTTTTGCCCACCAGGCAAATGCGTCGCTTCCCGCATACACCCAGAATCTCAACGGCAAGCAATCATGCACGGACTGCCTCATTGAATATACGGAATGAACCTTATGCGCTGTATGAACTTTTGATATCCCTTTGCGTACTATTCTTGGTTTGAATACATACCTTGGCACATCTATTTTGGTTGGCGTGTAGCAAAGGAATGAGTACATGATCCATAGGGGAGATAACTTTAATACTCAGCAATTGAAGTCAGTTCCCTGACGGCTGGCTATCGCGGGCTACCATGCACCTTACGTTACATCATTCAGCCCGAAGTTAAGGTCCTAAGGTACTGCTACATCATTGGGACATCATACCCAGAAGACAGCAATTGGGGCCGCGGCTGCCTTGTCGCATTAAAGGTCGCGACTGTGATGTCAAGCACCCTCAAGCGGTGGTGGGTGGACCCGAACCCGCGGTTGTGGGTGGCCGACACAGAATTAAGCTCAGTCGGCCGTTGCATTACCGCATGCGGGAACCACCCTGATCTATAGAATCAGTTACGCCATGCAGTCTTCCCCATGGATATGTACAGGCGATTTCCACCTCCGCACTTGTGCCTTACAACAATCCATGTTTCATTGAGCATTGCCAGCTTCACCATGGCGCCCCCAAATTCGCGGGATTGTCAGGCAAGCGCCTGTCCCTCTTTGTGTCTGCCGTTGCAACCACTGGTTCTTACTATTCGGATATGACCGTGAGTTGTGTCCGCTCTAACATGTTTCTGTATACTCACAATGGCACAGAGGGTGTGATGTCGGGGATCATCTCCGACCCGGCCTTCAACGACATGTTCAAGGCCACCAAGGATGACAACACCATGCAAGCGACTGTCACCGCCGTGTATGAAGTTGGTAGGTCACTGCACTGCATAGATACCTAGTATCTGCCACAGAGCCTATCTAACGAGGCATCCTCATAGGCTGTCTTTTTGGTGCCATCGTTGCTCTTATCATCGGCGAACGCCTTGGTCGTCGCCGCATGGTACTCTCCGGCGCATGGGTAATGATCATCGGCGTGATCATCCAGGTGACCGCTATGCCAAACTCCCTTCCTTTGCTACAATTTATCTTTGGTCGAGTGATCACCGGAATTGGCAATGGCATGAACACCTCGACGATTCCTACCTACCAGGCTGAGTGTTCCAAGACCCATAATCGTGGTCTCCTGATTTGTATCGAAGGTGGCACCGTCGCCATTGGCACAATGATCGCCTACTGGATCGACTATGGCGCCCACTACGGCCCACAAGACCTGGTCTGGCGCTTCCCCATCGCCTTCCAAGTGGTCTTTGGCGTCTTCATCATTGTCGGAATGATGTATCTCCCCGAGTCGCCTCGCTACCTCATCGCCAACAATAAGGTCAAAGAAGGCGAGGCCGTCCTCGCCGCCCTGGCAGACGAAGAAACCGACTCCCACCACGTCCATGTCGAGCGAAACCTCGTCCTTGACTCCATCCGAGCGTAAGTCTCCCTTATCTATGACCACCCATAGCTCCCACTAACGCAACCACAGCTCCGGCGCGGATCGCGCCAAATTCCGCGACCTCCTCACCGGTGGACCGTCCCAGCATCTCCGCCGCATGCTAGTCGGCTCCTCCTCGCAGGTCTTCCAACAAATCTCCGGCTGCAACGCCGTAATCTACTACCTCCCAGTCCTGCTAGAACAATCCATCGGACAAACCCACAACTTCGCCCTCCTCATCGGCGGCATCAACATGATCTGCTACGCCATCTTCGCAACCTTCTCCTGGTTCTTCGTCGAACGGATCGGCCGCCGCAAGCTCTTCCTCGGCGGTAGCTACGGCCAATGCGCCGCAATGGTCATCACCTTTGGCTGTCTGATCCCGGGCGACTCCCAAACCGCAAAGGGCGCCGTCTTCGGCCTCTTCCTGTACATGTGCTTCTTCGGCGCAACCTGGCTGCCTCTGCCCTGGCTGTACCCCGCTGAGCTCTCCCCCATCCGGACCCGAGCCAAAGCCAACGCCATCTCCACCTGTAACAACTGGCTGTTCAACTTTACGGTCGTGATGATCACCCCAGTCATGGTCGAGCATATCGGCTGGGGCACGTATCTGTTCTTTGCGGCGTGGAATGCCGTCTTCATTCCTGTGATCTGGTGGTTCTATCCTGAGACTGCGGGGCGGAGTCTGGAGGAGATTGATTTGATTTTCGCAAAGGGGTATTCTGAGAAGATGAATTATGTGCGGGCTGCGAAGGAGTTGCCGCGTTTGACTGAGGATGAGATCGAGGAGAAGGCGATTGAGTATGGGTTGCTGGATCCGAAGAATCGGTATGAGGATGATAAGGCGAGTACTCCAAGTGGGAAGGAATATGGAAGGACTTCTGTTTAGGTCTACATTGCTCGTCTTGGCACAGGTGTATGCTCATTTTGCATTCCTTTACTCCACTGTCAAATGATTCTAGACAAATTCCTAGTAAATACAGATCATTAGTATATTCATGATAGTGAATGCATCGCTCAACCTAAACACCAATCGTCACAGTCCATCAATAATACATATCCACTGCGGCAGAGTCTCACTATACGACCATGTCTCATTCGACACACTGCAACCCAACTTCTCCCGATACTTAAGTATATCTACCCGACCCAATCATTAGCCAAGAATCATTTGAATCAACGTAGAAGTAAACCGGCAGAAAACGACAAGATACCTAGAAGCAACTTCCCAATATTCCAGTGTCTCGCCACACACCGCAGAACCGATCGTATCGTATCCGCACACATACTGGCCGTGTCGGTTCTCAACGGCGCCCGATCAACAGGGACATGGGCTGTTCCTGGACCGACAAGTGCGCAGAAGATGAAAGGAGAGCAGGTGGGTATGAACTGGATGGGGATGAGACTGGCTGCGCGACAGATCCCGATGATACTCGAGGCTGATCTATCGGTGATACAACGTTTGGGGGAGATGATGGTTCGGGCACTGGTCAGTCAGTACCTTAAGGTTAACAAAACATCCCGGATATGGGGCTTAGAACTGCGACGTCCAGTGGGTGTAGGTATGGGACATACCATTCGAGCACGATATTAGAGCAAATAATCCAACTATATTCATGCCAGTTCGACCTATCGATATCCGTCTTCTCCGGTAAGAGGTGAAAGGTACACGGCAGCGAAAGGAACAACGAGCCGATCATTGCCTCAATGTGATGCACGCCTTGCAGCGACGCCATCGGCGAGAGCGCCGTCTCACACGCCATACGAAGAACCGCAAGACAAACCAGAAACCAAGCCCGTTCGTTCTGGTTGTCGGAGACACTGAGCGCCTGCCACGGCGCATACACGCCTGGGCCGAGGAACGCAGACGAGATCGGTGCAGTATGACCTTCCCAGCACGCACCCGACACCGGGAGCAGAACCCGAACTTGGCGGTCATCAATGGCATATGGCCGGAGGGACGTCGTGGACGAGAACGTGTCCATCTCCCAGATGGTCCACCACGCGCGCCGTTTCTCCTCTCGCAGCATGTTCTCGTCGGTGTCGAGGAGGGTGTTCTCGGTTCCGAATACCGCTAGATCGGCGTCCGTGTTGTGCAGGTCTAGTTCGTAGGCGAGACGTGTGCAGTTCCCGACTATGAGCCATGTTTGGACGGATGCGCCGTGTTGCAGCAGGTTGAAGGAGAGGAGGATGAGGCCTTGGAGGCATGGGAGCGTGGTGAGCTCCTCGCGCGATTCCCGGCAGATCGATTCCCAGATTTCCATGGCCCGAGCCATGAACACGTCGCCTCGGGAGGTGGGATCGACATGAGCGAGGTCGATTGTGTTGCTGAACCGAGCGGACAACGCAAACATCGCGTTCAGGATGAATCGCGACGTTGTCGATAGCCCGTGAAACGGCGGGAGTTCTATATCCGCTGAACGGAGAACTGTTTGCTTGAATGTTGAGCGGCGAAAGATGGGACAGGAGAGATGCACATTGTCGAAGAATAGCTCCACTAACTCATTCGCCAGAGAGTCTGAAATGCCAAGTTCGGATACTTCCTCTGGTGAGGAGGCCATCAACATTGTCTCCGGAGGGGATGGTATCGTGAACACATTCTGAGTCAAGCACAGGTCAACGCAGGGTGCCAGTCCTTCCACCATCGATCCCGATTCATAGGACAGCAAGGCATCAGCGCTGTAGACCGCTGTATGGGGCGTGTTTGGTGTCCCATCTGTACTGTCTAATGTGCTGAGTTGTATGTGAGGAGTTGATGTAGCTTCCCCGGTAGGGCCCTCGTCTGGGCTCCCACTCCTTGCCCTATAGACGCAGTTTCCGCCAGTTCTGGAGCACAAAGAGCAAGTTGGGTATTTGGTGTCGCATCTGGTCTTCTTTCTTCGACATTCGGTGCACGCACGACGCCCGGAAGGTCGTCCGGACACTGTCCCGGAACAAGACGAGTAATCCTGACCTTGAAGCACCCCGAACCTGGTTTCGTTGTTGCCCATTATATCCGAAGGGAAGTTAATTAGAACGATCAAATTGGAGATTCAAGAGAGTAGATCCGGCTGTCTGCTTTTATGTCTTTGGTTCCGCTGGTGAAGAAAGCTTATCAAGTAAAATGTGGGGAACATCTACTACACAGTACATCGGAGTCGATAGTCCCCACCGGATTACTTGGCTTCGTTGGCAGACTTGATATCAAGGGAGCATTACGTAGTTACATGTGCTACGGGGTGATCATGGTAGAATTCACTGTTGCATTCATCTTGAGGCCAAGAAAACAGCAGACACGATGCAAATCGCCGACAAGCTTACTATAAACCAGTCTCATACTTCGAGAACACATCCTGGGATACCTGCGCAAACTCACGCCTAATGGTGCTTTCACGGGCCTCCGAGCGAGGCGTGATCTTGCACGGGAACGGCCGCGCATTAATCAAGAATCCTTCACTGTATCCAGTCTGGTAGTCCGTGTCGATCTCAATGGGCTGTCCCGAGCTGTCCGTCGCCTTTTCAAACCGGAATGCCCACAGGAGTTTTGCGATTCCGAGGAAGATGTTTCGTTCCCCGAGGTGGATTCCGGGACAGAGTCGACGACCATTCCCGTATGCGTAATGGTCTCGTTTGTCATAGTCAGACGTGTTGGCATACTCTGATGCTACCATGGTGTAGCCGGCGTAGCGGTCCGGATCAAATACGTCGTGGTTTGCATATCGTCGTTCGTCGTGATGGAGATCCCACAGGTTGATGAATACGCTTGCGCCTTTGGGAGGAGCTTGCCGTCAACCCATTGGTCTGGGGTATCTTTGTCAGAATTGTGCTGTTCTTATAACCATGGAGAATGGAACGTACCTGCTGTGAGGGTATGAGGGAAGCCCAGGCCCCGATGGGACGCCAGCGCTGGGACTCCTTCACGACCTGCGTCACATACGGCAGTCGAGCAAAATCCGACCAGACCGGTGTTCGATCCTCATCAACCACGGCGTCGATCTCCGCCTGTGCTTTCTTCTGGATGTCGGGGAACTGGACCAATGCCTGAATGCAGGAGGTGATGACTGCCGACGAAGTGTCCGAGCCACCTTCGAGAGCCAACACCAGCAAGGAAGTAGATCTGATGGTCTGTCAACTTCAGACTGCCGTTCTGATCCAACACTCGGTCCACGAAGCTGTCTCGAGGCCCTTCGGTCTCTCGTCGGCGCTGAACATGTCGGACGAGGTCGCCGTATAAGGAGTTCATCTCGGTTTGGACTTGACGGGTCCGGGATGACCAGTTTTCCCAGCAGTTGTTCAGGTATGTACTTCAGCCAGGGAAAGTCGTCCACTGGCGGAGTTGCACCGATCTCCATCACAGCAGACCAGTGGTCCATCAGATCGTAAAGACGTTGCATATGTTTCGAGTCAGCCGACGGGGTTCGTATTCCAAACACTGTGCCGCAAGATCAGTACGTAACCCATAAAATTCCCCAGAACCACACATGGAGTATCACGAACATATACTCATGATGATACTATTACTGTATCTCTTTGGGTGACTCATATGCTTCTCAGGAAGCACAACAAAGTCATGAAGCAGCTGAACAGCTTCAGCATTTTGCACCGTGATATGCACGTCATTGCATCTCTTTTCCATCACTTCCTGATGTACAAGCTTTCGGAAATTCCTCCACATTGGACTTGAATCCATCGTCAAACAAATGGTGGCCGCCGGTGATCGTCTGGGCCACGGAAGTCTGTGGTCGGTTGCTTGACGCTGCGCTGTTCTTGTCAAGAACCTGTTTGATGATTCGTCGGTCACTGAGGACGATGATTGTCCCAGGCCCGACTTTCAGGGAAAACATATCACCATATTGTTTTCTCAGTTCTCGGAACCTGTTCACGAATCAATTATTGATTCTGTTGTCTGTCTGAATAGGGTTGGTGCTCATACACGAAATGTGCCCCTTGCCTCGGGATAATATGCGCATTTCCGATAATGGGAAGGGTCGGAGGTCCTGTCAGGGCATTTCTTAGTCTATATCGTGGGCTGTGGACGATTACATACCAGGTGGAAGACTGTGCTCACGTCGGCCAACAGTCAGGACTTTGTAGATAATCCAGGTCAAAACTGCAAAAAAGACAGATATCCCAAGGTTATGCATTGTTGGTGGTTGCATGGTGTGCCAGAACATAGTCGGTATGTAGATAGCTCAAGAACCTAGAAGTATATCTTAACCTAAGTAATCATATGTGTGCATAGATACTGAAGTAAAGATTCTCAAGTCAAAAGGATAACAATAAAGCTTGAGAGATTATATCCTTCCTCCATGCGGGGATGATATCCAAAGAACAGTCAAGCATTATGCTACCCTCCGCACGAGTGCCTTGGTTATGGCTATTCCGGCTCACCCTCCACCTGGCGGTGATTTTCCCCATTCGATATCTCATATGACCATGTTTCATGCTTCCCCGCTTCTTGTTACTGAGTATAAGGTCGACAGCCGTTGTTAAGCTCCGTGGTGGGCACGGCGATTTTCCCAGTTGGGAGATCCCGTATGGAATGGAGGACAACCGACAGCCGTGTTTGAAACGTCCCTTTCACATAACTACCCATATCCAGACACTTTCTCTACGCGTGTAGCTGTAGCATCTTTATACCAACTATCGAAAACATCACTGAAAGGTGAATCATCGCTGCAGTATCCCGTCATAGTCCCTACACCTTCCCACGGATTCACCACCAAAGACCAAAGATGCAAAGCAAACCCGTCGATATGTCGCCTGGAGTAAAAGCTCCTGTTTTGGTAGTCGGTGCCGGACCCATAGGGATGGTTACTGCCTTCCAGCTCGCAAAACGAGGGATTCGAACCGTTCTTGTGGAGCGCAACCTGGAGACTACGAAATGGCCCAAAATGGACATCACCAATCCACGATCGATGGAGCTGCTTCAGCGCCTGGGGCTTGCAGATGGGCTCCGAGAGAGAGGTTACTTACTCTTCCTAGTCTCTCAACGGATAGTTTTACTGATGTTTTTTACTTAGGAGTACCGTCGCACTTTTCATTCGACTGCATTTTCAGCACTGGGTTGTCTTCTGGGGGCCGAGTTCTCGCTAAGTGGGTATGAAAGTTTCCTCTTTTCTTCCGGACTTGAAGCTTCAAGTAGTCTTCTCCCGGAATGCTTACAGAATCCAGGATTTTACTGTCGCCGGATCAGCAGGCGGAGCAGATACGGGATAACCGCGATGGAACAATGCCACGCTACCCATACCAGAGATGTTCTCAATCCATCTTCGAGGCCTATCTGAAGACTCTGATCCAAGAAGAACCCTTGATTGAATCCTACTTCGGGATGAAATTCGAAACAGCCACCGAGTTATCGGACAAAGTGATATCGACCGTAACCAACGTCATTACGGAGCGCAACACGTTATTGAGAGCCAATACGTCGTTGGCTGTGATGGTGCCAGTAGTCGCGTGCGGACCGCTGCCAATATCAACCTTACTTCGACTCCGATGTAAGAATCCGTCCTGATCAACGGCGTACGTGACTGGGCTAATGTACATGACTTGTGGGTAGAGCCGCACCAACCCTTCTAGTTCACCTAAAGTCCAGAGATCTCGAGGTTATCCACCGTCAAGGCCAATTCTGGCACCTTTCTTATCCAAAGGAGGTGTGGTGATTAGTCAAGACGAGAAAGATACTTGGACCATCCACACTCCTGTGCCACCCATACGGACCTTGCCGATATCGACCTTGAGCAGGCCGTATGCCGCGCTTGGAGACTCAGGCCCCCCGCAGCCGATCAAAAATCGATTGAAATACTGGTTAGTATAATGGAAGGCGAGCTTGGGGGTTGCAGACCAGTTCCGATCCAGGGCAAACGCATCTTTCTAGCTGGGGATCAGGTAGGCACCACGAGATATAAATATCACTTCAATGCACTTAGGAACCCCCTTGCTGACACTGGATAGCTCACCAGAACATCCCATTTGGCGGATATGGCATGAACACGGACTAGGGGATGCATATGACATCGGATGGAAACTGGCCATGTATCTCAATGGCCAGGGCGGCGAAGGACTTCTCGAATCGTACGAAGCTGAGAGACGACGGTGGCCGTGCGCAACGTGGCCATGTCAGGTCGACATGCCCAAGTCCACATGGATTATGCTGGGTGGACGCGACAGGCGAGCTCGGGGGTAATCTGCAGCGACAGCCCTGAAGGACAGGCACTGCGAGAACGCATCCGAAGCCATGTCTGCGCCAACGACGGCGAGAACAAAAGTCTGGGTATTGAACTGGGGTCAGGGTCAGATCCTCGATTATTCTGCTGGAAGAGGATCCCAGTAACGAGGCAAAGTGGAATGAGCGGGACTATGTTGCGACCACATGGCCCGGTGCTCGAGTGCCGAACATTATCTTGGGTGATGGGGTGGCCATTCACGACCACCTCGGACCGGACTTTACCTGATAGACTTTACGGAGGATGGGACCTATGCAAAGCACTTTACCGGGGCGAGCCCCCAGGCCAAGTGTAGGCTGACTGTTGTGCATTTACCCCAGGATGTGACTGCTCGGAAACTGTGGGAGAGACCGGCGGTGTTGGTACGCCCTGATATGCATGTGGCTTGGCGGAGTAGTGAGTGAGGTGGAGGGACCTTGGAGCAAAGAAGCCACTGAGAAGGTGTTGAATACCTGCTTGGGCTACTAAGTTAAGTTCAGTAACCTAGATAGAACAATTGTGAGGAGGTTGTGCACACAGAAAGCGGAGATACTGAATATGATACTGGGGACTGGCGGGATCTATAGTCTCTTCGATGTATTCCTGGATAGGGCCCACATTAACCACTACTATGTTATAGATCCCACATTCCCCCATGCATCAAGCCCCTCCCGCTGAATGGACGGATGGATTGCTCGGGAAAATCAAGTATGAAAATCAAGTATCAGGCAGCAATAGTCTACATCTGAACTTAGCATACTCGACGGGTTATCTCGTTCTCGGCATATATGGTTGCCACCAGCCCGCTCTAATGCGGCTCCTACGCGTACTTGAATTGCTACACAATTTGTCTCGTGGTCAATAATCTTGGGAAGACCGCATCTGTATCACTATTTCATACTTGTTTCATTGTCTAGAATGAATTGTATATGTACGACTAATTCAAAGTGACATCCATTATCCTCTACCCTCAAGACGTTCTCTCTGGTAGTTTTCGGGGATTTCGTTGACTCAAGTAGCGCCGAGGCGAGGGAACAGCTTCAAAGCATTACCATATTTGATCTTGTCGGCGTCGTCACCCAGTTCTTTGGCATTTGCCAGATCATCACTGAAAAACTTGATCGCGGGGACTGGCGCGTACGGGAAATCACTTCCGTACAGAATGTGATCAGGCGAAGCGAATTTGCGCAGAAGTGGCAGTGCAAAGGAGGAATCCGTAAGTGCCAAATCGTAGTAGAACATTCGGGCATTTTCGAGGAAATGCTCGGGTGTCATGTCACAGAGATTGGTGCTTTTCATCGCCATCGCTGGACGCATGGCAAGGTAGGGTAAGGTACCTCCCGGTGAGAGAGGATGATTTTGCAGTTCCCATATTTGCGAACGGTATCGGTCAGGATGAGGTCCACGGCGGTGCGAGTGTCTCATGCGGATAGTCGATCAGTGGCTGCGGGAGCATTTTGTTGACGAGATCGGTATCACTGCATGGGTTGGATGGATGAATACCACTGCAGAACGCCGATTCAGCTCCTCCCAGATGGGACGGATCTCGGGGTGGCCCAGGTAATAGTTGGCATTTCCATAGCGGGTGAAGGGTCACTCCGTCGGCTTGCAGCTCGTCAAGGGCGTATCGAATCTCTTCCAATGCTGCCTGGGTGTCGAGGATGTCGGGCAACGCAGCGAAGAACCCATACTTCTTGGGGAACTTGTCCCGTAGGACTTTGCCATACTCATTGCATTCTCTGCAATGAGACGCCTCGACGCCCTTAAGAATGCCGGCACCAGGTGCGGTGACTGAGAGGATGGCCGTGTCAATACCACAGTCATTGCAAAGCTTTTGGTCGGCATCGATGGTCCACGCTGGTGTGGGGAATCCGAAGGATCACCGCCCGCTTTGTCGAAGAGCTTTCATATCCGTTAACTTGCTGTCTGTTTCCACATGGCCCTTTGAGGAAACCCACCTTGTAAGTAGGCGGGGGAGGAAATGATGATGCACGTCAATGCGGCCTGCCATTGTGAGGTGTCTAAGCTGGGAAGGTGGGAGAGTAGATAGTTAGGAAGAGGGAGATGGATGCAAGAGATACAATTTACAATGATGAGCCCAAGGTAGAGGCAAGTTATATACCATTGCAACGTTCATGGCGTTGGATATAGAGTTTGGGTGGTTCGGGTGGTTCGGATACCATGTGTGCCCGTCCACATGGCCGGATATCGGCTCTAGAATATGTCTGGGTTTACTGCAGCTGATAGTCAGTATTCCTCGATCTCCAATGCTAACAATCAATATTCGAGTCACCCGGAAAAGTCGGACCAACTGGGAGGCGGGGGAGTGAGGACGGGGAATTCCCATCCAGGGAGGAGTACATCCTTTGGGAGTATCCATCGAGTACAAGACAAGCTTTTCTTCCTATTAGCCAAGTCTTGATCGGATATCATCCTCCACCGCTCAGGGACCCCGGTGAACGCCAGCCATCGAGAATGTGAGTGCACAGACACAGTTAATGCAGAAAGTGCATCCAAGTGCCTATCTTGCTCACATGGATTGATATATCGCGCAGACCGCCAACTCCATTCCTACCCGTCCATATCATTCTGTGCCGATATCCGATGCCATCTCGTTCTTGCGAACAGGGAAGAAATGTGTCGGTGGCAACTGTTTAAAAAAGAACCCCTGATATCACTGGTAACAAGAATAGTCTTAAAGTGGTTATGTTTGGTGTCAAATCCACAGGTCCTCATTTTCTAGATGTATATGATAACGTAGTACCAGATGTAGACTCCATAACCAGCACGTAAACAAGTATAATCGAGCATCAAGTATCAAGTATGTCCACGAAACATTGATTTTATTGGTACCCGCTACTGAATGCTTAAGACATAATCCTCATAGACGTTCGTATTAGAGGTCATAGACCATGACTCTTCCCGTCCTCATTAACTCCCCCACAAGCCGCAGAGGACAGCAAGCTTCTATACCAACCGGCATACTGGTCCAACAACTCATTCCGGACTCCCTCCGAGCCATGGCGCACACCAAGGAGTCGGACCTGCCCGATCTTACCTCCAAAGTCATCTTCAACCTTGCTCTCCCAGTTCTCGAAGAGTTGGTTCATCCGGTCGATCACCGCCGAGTTGTCCTCGATAAGCACAGCAATCGCATCGTAGCCACCGCGCCGGGGACCACACCACCAACGACACCCTCCAGGTCAGACACGGCATCCAGTAGCTCTGTCTGCACGCGGGGCTCGATGGGCACGCCGGTCTTCTGGGTCATGCTGCGGATATGGTTGCGTGAGCGCTGGATCAGCTTGCGGACGTCGCCAAATCCATTCTCCGCCACGCGGTTCGGGTTCTGCGCCAACTGTCTCAGTTCCAAACACAGTCGCTCGTTGTTCGACTGGAGGGCCGCCCAGAGGAGATCGGCCTCCTGGCGATTCTGTTTCCGCCACTCGAGCACCTTTTTGACCATCGACGGGGTCTGCGATCCGCATTCCACATCACAGAGCACCATCTGCATGCCGCGGGGGAGCTGCATGCCGAAATCGAGACATTCCGTGTCCCAGGGATGATTAGGGTCGACGTCCTCTACGATGGCAAACAAACGCTCTTCAAAGCCGGGAGAGCCTGCGTCACCGATAGATTCCAGGACACTGGGGGTAAATCGTCGGTAAAGACACGAGCCGTAGATGGCGGAGGCAACATCAAACCCGGACCCAACTTTGCCTTGTGCGGCACAGTGCGCGCCTGCGCGAGGTTGTGGAGCTTATCGCGGCAGCGCCGAGGTCGTCGGGCTGTAACGTACGGTGGATGACGAGGGCGGAGACAAGAGAGGTCACCAACGCGGCAGACGAGCCGAGTCCGGTCTTGTGTGCCTCGTGAAGGGGGACACCGAAGTTGACAAATCTCCCTGAAGTGGAGGTCTTGGAGAAGGCAGTCTCAGAGTAGTAATCGTTATCGGCGAGGATGGTCACAGAGAGGGAGCCAAAGTCTTTGGAGTCGGCGACGTAGCTGATGTAGGTCAAGGCGTAGTTGAGGGAAGTCTCAACGAACGGGTTGCGTTTACTGGTGTTCGTTAGTCACAGACCATGGCAGGAAATGTACAAAGTGGTGATTCTTACCCGTCGTTCTTCTGAGCGACCTTGATGCCGCCCTTCTCGTCGCAGCGCTCAATGTCGTACTCCCACACGGCGTCCACAAACTGCGGTGACCGGACCACAATGGTGTCTTTCTCGTCTACTGCTCCTCCATCTTCGGCTGACTCTGCAGGGACATCGGCTGCAGCCTTCCCAGAGCCAGATGAGGCGTTCCGACGATGGCCCCTCCGAAGTTGCTGGACAATGATGTGGATTCGGGCATCGAGGGCGAATACACTGCCCGTATAATTGCGGTCGAGCACGAGGTAACCTCCGGTAAGGAGCACCTTTCCGGGAGCGGACAACGCGGTCGTCGGTTGAGAGACCATTAATGCGACAGATGAATTCTAAAGGGCTCCAGTTATCAGGGGGGGTGTTTGGCCAAGATATCGGAATGCCTGACAGCAAGCAAAATGTCAGCGACTCAGCGGCGGTGACGAGGACAGGTTTGCCGTGGGTGGAGACAATGTAGTAGATTGGGAAGCACGAACCAGCCAATGTATCGGTTTCCACGCCTGTGAGAGACGGACAAGACAGGGATCACAACGAGGGGCTTCTTTTCTTTTCTCTTCGGCCTGGATTGAAATTCGAGGGGGTGATCTCCGGTTGATGGGCCCCGCGGGAGATGGGTCTGGAGTGGAAACACAGCCCACGATGCTTGGTTGACTGGGGAGCGACACCACGACCACCGAGGCGGAGATAGAACACGGAGAAGTAGAACAAAGGTACGAATTATGCGGCCTCAGAGTGTCAACCAGGAGGAAACGAGTGTCGACGGAGAGCAAGTGTGTTGCGATTTCCCTTCCGGGCTGTGGCTGAAGCTGCGTGGGCAGGTGGCTGGTGCCTGCTTACCTCAGCCAGGTGCGGCTTATCTTATCGGTGGCAAGTGCCAGCCGCCACAACGATTTTCCGCGATAGTGAGCTTTCTCCGCCGTCGTCAAAGTCCAACTCGCGACTCGGAGACCAGCTGCGTCGCACGCTCTCCGCCGACGCCTCACATCGATTTCTTTTGCTCAACCTGTGTCTTTGGCGCCTCGATTCTCTCTTTTCACTGAGCCGCGCGCTCCCCAACCCCGACCATGGATGACCTCCAGTCCCTGGAGCTCTTTTCGCTCGTTTCGCGAATCACGGGAGAATTGCAGAACCACTTGGGCGTGTCTGACAAGACGCTGGCTGAGTTCGTCATTGACCAGCATTTGAAATGCGGTTCCTTCGCCGATTTCAAAAATACCCTCGAGGAGATGGGTGCGGAGTTCCCGCAAAGTTTGATGGAGAGCATCGACCGCTTGGTGCTCACGATGCATCCGAAATACAAGACGAAAAAGGACGGCAAACCCGAGGAGACAACTGGAGACGATGATATGGATATTCTGGGCGCGTTAGAGAAGAAGGCGCGCGTGTTCAAGGGGCTGGCCGTTCCAGACAAAGTGCAGCAATGGGATGACGAGCCGGACAACTCGCAGAACGGGGCTGCCGAAGGTGACGCCATGGACGATACATTTGCGATGCTCGAGGGACTGGCGGGAAAGGCTCGTGAGGAGAAACCTTCCGCGTCTCGAGAGGATCGAAGCAACAAGAGGCGAAGCCGGAGTCCTGATTATGGCGATGGGGGGGACAGCCGTGGACGCCGTCATCGTGACAAATATCGTTCTCGGTCCAGATCGCACAGCCCTCGTTATCGCAAGAGAGATGACGACGTGGACGAATTCGGCCGATCAACGAGAGGTCGTGGGCGCGACGACAAGTACCGCAACGGCCACAGTGAACGGCGCAGACGACGTGATCAGGATGAAGACGACCACTTCCGAAAGCCTCCCCCGGCCGAGCTGGATGATCAGCCAATCTTGTACAAGGTCTATGATGGGCGTGTCACTGGAGTCAAGGATTTTGGCGCGTTTGTCAACCTGCCAGGCGTCAAAGGCAAGGTGGATGGCCTTGTTCATGTTTCAGCTATGCAGGAGGTGCTCGAGTGAACCATCCTTCCGACTTGGTATCGCGAGGCCAGCCTGTCAAGGTCAAGGTCGTCAGTATACAAGGTTCGCGCATTGGACTATCGATGAAAGAGGTGGATCAAGCTACTGGGCAGGATCTCATCCCCCAGCGGCGCCTTGCTTCCGGAGCTAACATGGAGCGTCTTGATGGAACTTCCGGCAAGGAGCGATATGGTAACCTGAGCTCGGATGTTCCAATCATTGAGGACTCGGATGGCAGGCCAATGAAGAACCGCAAGCGCATGACCTCGCCGGAGAGATGGGAGATCAAGCAGCTGATCGCTTCCGGCGCCGTGTCAGCGGCCGACTATCCAGACATCGATCAAGAGTATCACGACACGCTGACCGGCGAGGGCACATTCGAGGAAGAGGAGGATGTTGATATTGAGGTCCGAGATGAGGAGCCGCCATTCTTGGCTGGTCAGACTAAGATGTCTCTTGAACTGTCTCCCATCCGAGTTGTCAAGGCTCCGGACGGTTCTATGAATCGTGCGGCCATGGCGGGTACTACTCTGGCTAAGGACCGACGGGAGCTACGGCAGCAAGAGGCTCAGGACAAGGCTGCTGAGAAAGCGGCCGAGGTGGATCTTAATGCACAATGGCAAGACCCTATGGTTGCACCTGAGGATCGGAAGTTCGCTTCGGATCTTCGAACTGCCCAGCCGGCGAAAACCGATGATGCTGTGCCAGAGTGGAAACGAGTCACCATGGGCAAGAACCCATCCTTCGGAAAGCGAACCTCGATGTCCATCAAGCAGCAACGTGAAAGCTTGCCGGTGTACAAGTTCCGCAACCAGCTTCTCGACGCTGTTCGTGACAACCAGCTACTTATTGTGGTTGGTGATACCGGTTCCGGCAAAACTACCCAATTGACACAGTACCTGGCCGAGGCTGGCTTTGGCAACAACGGAATCATTGGATGTACACAGCCCCGACGTGTTGCAGCAATGTCCGTCGCCAAGCGTGTTGCTGAAGAAGTTGGCTGCCGTCTCGGTGCGAGGTCGGATATACAATCCGTTTCGAGGATTGTACTAGCCCCGATACGAAGATTAAGTACATGACGGATGGCATGCTTCAACGAGAAGTCCTGTTAGACCCCGATCTCAAAAAGTATTCCGTCATCATGTTGGACGAGGCCCACGAAAGAACCATCGCCACGGATGTTCTGTTCGGACTGTTGAAGAAGACCATCAAGCGGAGACCTGATCTCAGACTGATTGTCACATCGGCCACCCTCGATGCCGAAAAGTTCTCCGAGTATTTCAACGGCTGCCCCATTTTCTCGATTCCTGGACGAACCTTCCCTGTGGAGATCATGTACTCCAAGGAACCTGAATCTGATTACCTGGATGCTGCACTCATGACGGTCATGCAGATCCACCTTACCGAGCCACCAGGTGATATTCTGCTTTTCTTGACTGGTCAAGAGGAGATCGATACCTCGTGCGAGATCTTGTATGAGCGGATGAAGGCCTTGGGCTCTACGGTACCCGAATTGGTCATTCTTCCCGTCTACTCTGCACTCCCTAGTGAATGCAGAGTAGGATCTTCGAGGCCGCCCCGCCTGGTGGTCGAAAAGTCGTCATTGCGACCAACATTGCCGAGACATCCATTACGATTGACAACATCTACTACGTCATCGATCCTGGCTTTGTGAAGCAAAATGCCTACGATCCCAAGCTCGGTATGGATTCGTTGGTCGTAATCCTATCTCGCAGGCCCAGGCCAAGCAGCGATCCGGTCGTGCTGGAAGAACAGGTCCCGGAAAATGCTTCCGTTTGTATACTGAAGCCGCCTATCAGTCGGAAATGCTTCCCACCACGATTCCAGAAATTCAGCGTCAAAATCTTTCTCATACTTCCTTATGCTCAAGGCCATGGGTATCAATGATCTTCTCCATTTCGACTTCATGGACCCGCCCCCAACGAACACTATGCTTACTGCGCTGGAAGAACTATATGCGTTGTCTGCGTTGGATGACGAAGGTCTTCTTACCCGCTTGGGACGAAAGATGGCCGATTTCCTATGGAACCTGCCCTTGCCAAGGTCCTAATCGCCTCGGTCGACATGTCGTGCTCGGAGGAAATGTTGAGCATCGTTGCTATGCTCTCCATCCAATCGGTATTCTACCGACCGAAGGAGAAGCAACAACAGGCAGACCAGAAGAAGGCCAAATTCCATGACCCTCACGGCGATCACCTGACTCTTTTGAATGTGTACAATGGATGGAAGAAATGCCAAGTTCAACAATGCCTGGTGTTTTGAGAACTTCATCCAAGCCCGTCAAATCCGCCGCGCACAGGATGTGCGCAGCAGCAGCTTCTTGGATGGATCGATACCACCACAAGATTGTCTCCTGCGGACGGAACACGACCAAGGTGCGCCAGGCTCTGTGCACTGGCTTCTTCAGAAACGCAGCCCGCAAAGATCCCCAGGAGGGCTACAAGACCCTGGTGGAGGGAACGCCTGTGTACATGCATCCTAGTTCGGCATTGTTCGGAAAGCCCTCCGAGCATGTCATTTACCACACGCTGGTTCTTACAACAAAAGAGTACATGCACTGTACCACCTCTATCGAGCCGAAGTGGCTCGTCGAAGCCGCTCCGACGTTCTTCAAGGTGGCGCCTACGGATCGACTGTCGAAGCGCAAGAAGGCCGAACGTATCCAACCTTTGCACAACCGCTTTGCTGGAGAGGACGACTGGCGTCTATCTGCACAGAGACGTCAAGGCAGAGGAGGTGGAGGTGGAACTTGGGGTTGAACTATTTATGTTGTTATTATGGATTGGATGTATACCTTTTTTCTATCATTTCAAATACCCGGATTCTGTGTAACTATCATTTGCATTTGCCTTTCAAAAGTACTAGATCGAGGATTCAGATTATGGATTTGGATACGTGTCCCGAAAACCAGTTCGATGTAGTAGTATTTATCCAATTTCATACCGTTCAACATTGATTGCCTGTGTTGTATCTGCTGGTGGTTGATTTCCTAATTCGGTAGTACATGCTTAGTCAGAGAAAGCGGCAGCCACGGCCCAATCAGACGGCCCAAAAATTTGATGGAGGTGAATTCAATGCTTCATGCCCATCCATCTTGAACCCTTTTATCACTCTTCTTCCTCTTTTTCAAAGCAGGTGCTTCTGCCCAGTCGATCATGTCGGACAATCAGTCTCCTCGCATCAAGCGGAGGAGGTTGGATCATGGCCAAGACACCAACACGACCTCCGAGATCACATCGCATACGCAATTGCGCGCCGCGCCTGACATTCACCAAAATGTCACAGAATCTAAGCAAGGTAAGGTTCCCCCTGGATCTCTCACTTGATGTGTTTAGACCCATACTTACAACTCTACCAAGGTATCCGGGCTTTCAAGGATTTCCTTCTGTCTATCGGGCAGACCGAGGAAGAGGCGGAGAAGGCCAAAAATTTCGGGTGCTGAAAGCCTACTGCGATTCGCAGATCACCCACGAGGAAGAACCTCATGCTTCCCCGACTTGACCCAGACCTGGGGGTTTGCAGACGTAACAAAACGAGGGTCTGCTGACGCTTGTGCCGTCGGTCCTAGCAATTTTTATCAAGACGATCTCCAGTAACCTTGAATTCCGCGACTTCGGCTTGGCCCTGTGCAAGTTCCTGTTGCGCAAGGAACAGCTCCGATTTTTCAACCGTGGTCTGACCGCGCTCAAATCGAAAGACCATCTGATCTCCCCGTGCCTTCGTCTGTTGACGGAGATTGTCAGTTTCGATGGAGGTGCCGTCGCGCGACAAATTTTCGCGGCACGACACATTACTTTCAAGCGTCTTGATGTGTTCCTGACTCTAACAAGGCCCAGCTTGAGGAGGGCTCGGACGATGTTTTCAAGCCTACGCTGCGTCGCAATGCGCAGAAGTATGTTCTTGCAAACCTGAAATTCCAACAGGTCATGGGAAAGAGCGATATCATTGAGCAGCACAAGGTCATCCGGGCTTTCCTCGAGCATGTGAGAAAGGACCCTCGCGATATCGTGCTAGAGATTATCCATTCTATCGACCGTGATGTCGTCAAGGATTCTTCGCTCCCTCGAGGTGTAAAGACCAAGTTCTTTAGTCGGTATAATTATGGAAAGACTGGTGACGCTGTACGGCTATGACCGCGAGTCCGAGGAGCCAAACCCCACTGGCGTTTCGATTGCTACCGAGATCCACAAGATTCTGATGAATGTCTGTACCAATGCGGGACTCGGTGTTTTGCTACCGGAGAGTGGCTGGTACCCTAATGGAAGTGACCCTGAGTCTCTGCCTACCGATGAAGACGTCTCGATCGAGCTGGGACTTGATTCTGCGGTCTATATTGATAAATATCGGGAATCGGTGCCCGTTCGCAACGGCATTCTATCCTATCTCATTCAGACGCTCCGCCCCGATACGGATAGCCTCCAGATTGAACTGCTCGTAGCGATCTTCAAGGCTGCCCCTGAACTCGTTGCCGATTTCTTCACAAAGAAGACCATGTTCATCTCCGATCCCAAGGCTACGCCCTCATGGATGGCCGAATCGGCCCTTCTCTTCTCGACGGTCAGCCTGCCTGTTCCATTCAACTGTGGATGGAAGGACAAGCTACCAACCATGCCACCACCGGTGTCAATTGCAATCGAGAATATCCTGCCGCGTCCACTGACACAGAAGACTCTGACCCGCTGTCTGAACCTGAACGCAGAGATCGTCACCCTTTTCTCTGTCGTATCTTGACGATCGGTTTCAATAAGCTCCGCAAGGTCCTGAGGATATTCAACGCTGATCACGGGGTTAGCCAACCCTTCTGGACACAAGCTGCCGGTAAACTGATTGCCGAGTTTTGTCGGCGATGCCCGGCTGTAAAGGATGTGATTCTTCTGTACAAACGTACGGATAAGGATAATTTGCAACAGCAGGAAGCAGTCGCGGAGCTCCTGTCCTGCTATTACGAGATCGTGCCGGATGCAGCATTCGAGGAGGTATACGATGTGTCGCTTGTTCTGGTTGACATTTTGAAACGATTGGATGAGAAAAACTTGATGAGGAGGATTCGGAGTCAATGCTGAGCCAACTCCAAAGCATTCTGAAGATTGCCCAACAATCGGCGTCCATGCGCTGGTGGCAGCAGCCTGGTGATTTTAGATATCCTTTCTTTCTTACATGCACTGACATCTTGACCAGGCTCCATGAAGCTTTCTGCGTTTACGTCTATTCTCAAGGTGCTCGTGGAAGCGTCTTCCGGGAGTCCTTGGATGAGATCAATACACTTCTGAGAGCAGTACTTATGGAAAATTCTGTGCTTCGAAATGGCAAGTCTTTCTCTGCGGTCCTTTCAAGCTTCGACCCTCAGACTCCAAAACTCTCCAACATCAGCTTGCATTCTTCGATAATTGTGTCTGTCGAATTGCGAAGAAGCCGGTTCACTACCAGGATTTGCTCAGCTCCTTGTTTGAGGCTGCATCGGACTCTGTTAGTCCCCTCGTGGCAGCCATCACCGAACAATGGCCATTTGTCGTGAAGGCCGGAGACTCGAGTGCCGAAAGTGCTGTTTGCTCGTGGGCTTCTAGCTTACTGGGAAGCTGAAGCATGCCGGTGAAGATTCTAAGGCCTTGAAAGCTGCTCGGGACAGCCTGTCGGGGGCTGCGGAAGCTAAGCAAAGCAAGTCGATGTTGAAGAAGGCCTTCAAGGGCGTTGAAGGACTGTCGGATGCAGATGATCAGATGGATATCGATGTGGCTCCTACGGCGCAAGATACGAAGCCTGAGGTGGATTTGGAAACAATGTTCAGTGCTCTCCCTGTCGAAAGCGACACCCATAATGAGCTCCGCCGGTGGGAGAAGGATGAAGTCGACGCTGCCATTGAGCAAGGTCGGATAGCCGAATTGTTCCTGTGTTTGTGCTCGGAGCATGAAGAGATCCGGAAACAGGCCCTCCCTAACATCGGTCGCTTCATGGCCAAGGTTCGGGTAAGCTCATTCCCCGTCCCCATCTACACATCAAAATCCACAAAAGATTAACAAAGAACTATAGGAATCCAAATACGCGGAATGGCGAACCGTGTATACTCTCACCGGTGAATTGCTTGAGACAATCAAGCAAACGGGCCTGGACTCGCCGGTGCCTTGGATCGTGGGAGAATGTGCAGCCAGCTGTCTCGCTGTTCTCGCCAACCCCATGCACAAGCTTTACGGCAAGGTCAACAAATTCCTGCAGAAGGCGCCTACATGGGAGACGGAGAAGGTACCCTCCTACTGGATCGATAAGATCCTGTTGCACGAGCCGGAGCTGGACGATGGCTATTTCGAGGAAATCAGCTGGTTGCTGGATCTCCTGATTCGGGGTCTTCGCACGGAAGCCGTATGATCACCCATCCTCTTCCCTTTATCTTCCTCCGTTCTTCGTAATGTTCGATGCTAACTATTTCTATAGGATATGGATATCTACCGTCGAGCGAATGTTTTTGAACGAGTGCTCTCGTTCTACGAATCCCCCAACACAGGCGTTGCAGCCAAACGTAGTGTTTTGCATCTGTTGTACCGCGCGACACAGGTGCAGGGCAGCACGACTCTGATTACTCGAGCTGGAATTGTCAGCTGGATTCAGAGCCAGGTCGCAGCGGTGAACGAGAAGGAGGCAGCTGTGTTTAGCGCGATGGCGCAGTCCCTGCATCAGACCTCGGACCAGGATCGGGCTGACAAGTGGAGCGGAGGAGCCGTCACGCAGGTGGTGGAGCGGATTGCCGGGTAATTCAGACCATTTCGAGTGGTAGGAGACGAGACTTGACTTGCGAGAGGGAGGTGCGTTGGATATTGAGTGGACTCGGTGGATTCGGTAGTTGTATGTACATGACACTCGGGAGTCGTTTTAAAGATGTTCTTTGCGAAGGGCATCGAAGCGACTTTAATATATGTTAGGCGCACTTTCATTGGACGCTTCAGAGCGATGCGACATAAGACTAAACCATTGTAGCAGAGAAAGAGAAAAGAATGGGGGTGGAAGAGAGGGCCAAGGAGCCGTACAGATGGCGAAGAGGGGAAGCGACTTGCCTGATTGGGCGCACGGGTTTTGCGGTGATCCCGTCGATAGTTCATTTTGCTCCTCCTGACCTCCAACTCACCACCTCCTCCACCACCTCCTCCCTCCCCCCATCGCCCGCATCGTCCGATCCCCTGTCAACGCTTCTGTCCTGCTCCTTCCTGCCTGTCGACCCGTCATCGTCCTCCTCCGCACCTCTTCCGAAGAAAAATTTTCCGTGTTCCTGACCCCTCCGCGACGAGCACACACCTCATCGGTTCGCCTCGACTTGGCCGAGTGATCTTCCGCCCTCGTTGCCACTGGCAGAGGCAGCTCGCGGCCAACCACTCCCTCTTCTACCACCCTCCGACTCCCTCTCCCTGCCTCGTGTTCTCTCTCCCCGCGTGTCTCCGCCGCTTGACACCCGCACCTCCGCCTCCGCGACCTCTTTTCTCGGGGGATCGTCGTGAACCAATGAGAACATCGTGACGGCTTGCCGACAGTCCAACACACAACTCAGCCATCCCCATGGCTCGACGGTACCAGATCGACGAGCTGTTATGGCTGCGCTCGTCGCCTCTGGTCACGAAGCCACCCGGTCTACCACCGGTAGAAGAATGGATGGGGTAGGTTCCTCTTCGTCGCCGTGCGGCGGGCCTTGCTGTCTCCTTACTTGGCTTTCTTGATCCTATATCTGATCAATCTGTGACTCCAGACCCATCCTCGAATCAACACCACAACGCAAAACTACCACCCCTCGAGATCCTAACAACCCCGCTGAAACTACCGGTCGTCGGTCGAGTATCTTCGAAACTCGACATATCTCCCGTGGCTCGAATTCAGGTGAATTTTTCCCTTTACGTTTCCTATGCTCCACCGGAGTCCGTCGGTATCTGGAAATCCGATCGTCGAGGCCGTCGCTAACTGAGGGAATCGTGACCACGTGTGCAGAGGATATCATCTTGGGTCCACCAAAAACCGCTTTTGCTTCAGCTTCTCGCATAGCTGGGAAGAACTCGATCGACTCGATCGAACGGCCCCTGCGGCAAGCCGACCCCGAAGAACCGAAGAATGACCGGTTCAACTTCCGAGATCGATTCTTCCGAGAGAAAGAGAATGGAGAGCGAGAACCCGATCGACGCGATGGGAAACCGGGGACTTTGAATGGCCGGCGCAGTGATCGCGAGGACTGGAACGCCGGACGGCGCCCTCGCACCTTCGGCCAAGATGAGCCGGAGAGGAAACCCCGACGCAATGGCGAATTTGATCGCTGGGAACCCCGGGAAGGGACTCTCGATCGTGGGGTCAGAGACAAGGATGGACGTTTCCCCCCGCGGAAGGACGGCCAGCCGAGTCGTGCCCGGCATGAAGGAAGTTGGTTCCGTGACGACAACCACAATGTTAGCACCAACCATAACCATGATGCACCCGATGCAGACGAAGAGAAGAGCTCGATACGGAATCGAGAATGGCGCCGCGACAGACATGGCGCAGACCGCGATTGGACAAGAGGCGCCAAATTTGAGCAGGATCCCGAATGGATGGATACCACTGAGAAGGATGAGCCTCGTCGGGTGCATACTCAGGAAGACTTCGAACGCTGGAAGGAACGGATGAAGGCAGGGTCTTCCCAGGCACCGGTCGAGGAGAAAAAGCAACCCCCGGCCGAGCCTGCTCCCAGCACGTCGCAAAAGCTCGAGCACCGTCCCACCGACGGCGAGATCTTCAGCAGCGGCGGGGCTATTTTCCAAGGAGATGCAGCCATGGAGCGTTTCTTCGGATTGTTGAACGAGTCGAAGCCACCGCCTCCTCCCCAGGAGGTGAGCACTCCGTCGCCCGTCGAATCAACCAAGAAGGAAGTAGCATCTGCGGTTCCGGGAATGCCAGGAAAGTCCGCAAAGTCCTCTCGTTTCGCTGGACTGTTTAGTCCTCCCCCGCAAGCCCCGCCAAGGAGGCCGATTATCAGCTTGGAAACAAGCCTTCTCCGGTCAGCACTCCTGCGAACCACGATGCGGACCAGGAAGGCTTCCAGCGAATTCTCCAGATGCTGGGTGGGGGTAAATCCCGCAACGCGACACCGCATAACGATAACGTGCAGCTGCATCGACCGGCATCCTTCGGGCAGGCAGATCAGGTTCCAAGTGGGATCTCGTCGCCTTCTCGTGACCAACTCAAACGTCCCGAGCAGATGATGATGCCTGATACCCCCGGGCGGAATGCTGGGCCCCCTATGGCCCACGAACATCAAGCTCAAGAAAGAGAGCACCTCCTTCGTCTCATGCAGCAAGTGCGCGTGAGTCCTGGTCCGAACCAGGCTCTTGGAGGCCACGGCCAACCACCCAGTGCTGGTGCCGGTCCCGGCATGCCAAATATGTCTGAGATCCTTGCCCACCCACCCGGTCTTGGACCTCCTCAAAAGGCGCCCAATTTCATTGATGACCCAGCTATCGCGAGCATGCCCCGCCCAGACATTGACCAACTTCGACGAAGAGCTGCCAATGGTCCTCCTCCGGCCTTCTTTGACGAAGTACCGTTCCCACAGGGTGGTCAAGTCCCGATCACTCCTGGCGGCAGCCGTCCGCCGCAGGGACAGGGCATGCCTACCATGGGAATGCAGCAGAGGCCCCAAGGGTTCGAGCATATGCCGCCCCGGCTGGGGCGGACCACAAATGCCTCCTCAGCAGGGAGGTGGTGGACCTGGACCTATGCCAGCTCCTCCCGGCATCCAGAACCCCAATCGTGGAGTCAACCCCAATTTCATGGCGAACATGATCCCAATGCACGGAAATGTGCCTCAGCCTCCTCTGGGTGACCGCCAGCCCTTCCCCCGCGGGGCTGGCGCTGGTGGACCTCCCGGGTTCGCTCCTCCTCCCGGCATGATGCCCCCTCTTCCGGGCTACGTGAATGGGCCTCCCCCGCCCGGGTACCCGATGCACATGCCTCCCAGTGAGATGATGGGCATGGGTCCTGGAGGCCAAGGCCCCTTCGATGGGAGCCCCGGCCCCGGGCCTCAGGGACCGCCGCCGTCCTCCAGACATTTACTTGATATGTTCGGCCCTGGGCAGTTCCGGTAAGGAGGCAGACTGATCGGTGAAGAAAGGATACGGTGGATGAGTACGAGTATATGTGTGGTTTATATTGCACGTGACAGCATCTCTTCACATTCTAGCAATCCTTGCCCGTCCATCTGCGATCTAGCTTGTATGTGTGCTATTTGTTTCTGCCTATCTCGTCACGACTGCTGTTCTACGCCGAAAGATCAGTCGTGCCAACAGAGGGTGTTGTGGAGAGGTTACTATCTGCCATGGTGGTACCCTATCACCGACACATCACAGGGAAGAATGATTACTGGAGGGATATTGTCTTTGGTCGAGGACATGATTTGCTGCTATCGATCTCGTCGAATTCTCGCCTATCGCGATGGCTGGTAATCACAATCGAACTGTTGCTTGACCATAGACCTGTGGTGTTTGTTGTAGTCTGAGCTGATAATCTTTGTAGAGCGAGCGTAGTGGATGTCGTTAAGGTAGTTGGGTGTATGCAGCTGGCGACTTCCTTCCTCCCCGTCAGCCAACATCTCTCCTCCCACCTCCCCTCGTCAACCAGCACCATGGCCAAACCAAAGTCAAGCGTAATGGATAAAGTCGACTTCGACCTCTGTCTCAACGTGGAAGACTACGTTCGTTCTTCTCTCCCGAATCTCCTTCCATCCGCCCTTCCCAGACTGACCTGACAAGAACAATAACAACGGCACCACCATCGTCACTTCCACCGCGATGAACCCCCGAATCCGCAAGTACGACGACTACACCACCGAGGACCCTCAGAACCCAGAAATTCCCTCCAAAAAGCCCAAGACCTCTACCGCTACCGCCACCACCACCACCACGATGGGACCACCCTCCCACCCTCTCGAACACGCATCTACCAACGACCCATCTACCTTCCATCACACCGTCCGAGCACGTCTTGCAGCGCAGAACTCCATCCCCAGAGTTCACTCCAACATGAACGGCAATGACAACGGCAACAGCAATACCTCCAGCAGAACGAGTTCTTCGACGACGATAGCGCCGGATGAGCACGACCCCCCGCCCAGCCCAAGCTCGAACACAACCTCATCTTCCAGCTCCCAAATCACAGACGGAAGCATCCTAAACATCCCCGTCAATCTGGAAGGACTCCCTTCCGCGACCTCATCAGCAGCAGGATCATTCACTCTCTCCCGCTCCGCCGTCTTCACCATCTACGAGGACCCCGACGAGACGGATCTGATGGACATCGACCCGTTCTGTCCGAATTGGATGTATCCCGAGGACGATAAAGAGAATGAAGACAGGCTTTCCTACGTGAACCACCGCGTGGAGGGCGGTAACAGTAACGGCAATGGCAACGAGAATGAGAATGATGATGGAGATGCCGACGATGATGATACGATTGAAGATGAGCTTGTTCGTCCCCATGGGGGTTGAGGCGTATTCCCAGCAGCAGAATGTACTTGCCCTCTTTTCCGGGGGGACTGATACTTTTGCTGATGCCCGGGGAAACTACTATCTCAGTGAGGATCAGGACGCGTCTGTGGATGATGTTGGGTTTCACGAGACTGTGCTCTTGCCTTGGGGCTCTGAGTATGGTAGTGGAGGGGGTGGTCAGCGTCTTCATCGTCGGCATAGTCGCCGGGGGCTTCGCTGGGATGAGGGGTCCTGATGAGGTCAGTTGCTGTGTGTGCCTTGATACGTGTGTGTGTTTCTGATCCGGTCTGTCGGTGCAATGGTCAATTTGGGCTGTGGAAAGAAGGGTTTAATGGTTCTTTCTCCTGTACGTCTAATCATTATGATACTGCTTAGGCTGGCTTGATATCATTGATTATGTGGCTAGCGGTTTCATCTCATGAATTCAACGTGTATTGCGTGCGATACCGATGGTTCCTTGGCCTCAAAAGCGGATTGATGAAAGAAATGCAAAATATATCCTAGATCCAAAGCTTCGCTGCCTAATGACAATATCTCCTAATCTTCTTTCCCCTTTGGTCTCTCGTAGACAGTAAAAACTTCGTAAATGCCAAAACTGAGCAAGATAATAAACTAAATCCCAAAAGATCAAATAGGCCAGCCACCCAGCAGAAAGATGAAACCGAATGTGAATGGAATCAGCCCAGATCGACGTACTAAGCCCTTTCCTTCTTCTTTTTCTTCTTCTTGATCTGTATTCCGCCTGATTCGTGAGGGGTGACAGTCGCAAACATTTTGAGGAGCGTCGTCATGCCTTCGCGCTGCGCCAAGACTTGTTCGCCCATAGTCGCATTGATCTCCTGCGTTTTATCATTTTGCAGGTCTCGCATGTAGTCGTCGATTGTCTGTCGTACGATCAACTTCACCACTTCGACTTCATTCTTTTGTCCAATTCTAAGAAGACGACAGAATGCCTGGTGTCGATCATAAGGGTCAGCCAGACGACATCATTAAGAAGGGTATAAGCTTACGCACCTGCTGTTGGACACCTTCATTCCACCACAGATCCACGATGATGCATTTGCTGGCCACGGACATATCAAGGCCGGTCCCGCCTGCTTTGAGACTCGCGATCAGGACACGGATGTCTTTCTTGTCTCGGAAAGCCTCCATGCTCTTCTCGCGAGCGGCGAGACCCATTTTACCGGTCAACTGCAAGGCGTTAGAATATTTGTGGAATAAGGTGTCAACTTTGTTTCTTACACATGTATATGGCCACTTCTTGGCGGCACACTGGCCCATTAGAATCTGTACGAAGGAAAGGAATTGGGTGAAGATGACCACTTTGACTTCCGCGTTCTCAGCAATCCAGCTTGAGATGATTTCGGTAATTTTCTTGAGTTTGGCACTGGGCATGTTGCTACCGCACACTGAAACCCAGTCCTTCTCATCGTCATAGTCATCATCGTCGGAGTCATCGCCATCCGGCTCATAGTCACTTTCCTCATCCTGCGCCCCTGTATGTGGGATGTTACTGAACATGCGGCGACTCCTGGGTTTTTTCTTGTTGTTCTTTCTCCTGGGTTTTTTCTTCTTCTTGGGCTTTGCTGCGAGCTGTCGTCTGTTAGTTGGAGCGGGTGCCGAAGATGCAGCTTCGTCGATTTCAATTTCGATATCTTCCACATAGCCACATCGCGCCGCAGTCGTGATAGCACCATTGCATTTAAGACAGAATCTCTTATTCGAGCCTCCAACGTTAACCTCGTCTATTAGGAGATAGCATTCCTCGCAGTACATATGCATGCAGCCCGTGATAACAGGGTTGATAGGGAGTAGATCACATCTGGGACAACTGGTTCGACTCAACCGTTCTTCCCATTGCTCGTCTTCATGAAGTTGATTCATAAAGCCACGGAAGCTTTTGATTAGTTTTTCTGCATCTCCCTGAAACTCATTTGCAGTTTGCTCTGGAATGTTGGTCTGGGGCGGGCTCATGGGGATTGACAACTCTTTAGTCAACACCTTCAACCATGTGGTAATCCGCATTGAGCATTTGTCCCCAGATTCGGCTTCCTCTTTCGAAATTTGACTCAGATCCTGCATGAGATCCTTGGACAGCAGCTTCTTGACGATATTCTGTGCTGTGAGAGGATGGCTTGAGAACATGCGCAGCATCAGGATCATTGTAAGGAAACAACGAAACTGCGCCATTCCTGGGTTATCCACCGAGATAAGACCTATTTATGATTAGCCTGATGTATTTTGAAAGGTTACAATGGCTAGATGGAATTTCCTGACCATTGATGGTGTTAATAAATGCCTCCTCAATGGCCTCATAAAGCGCGCGTTCTGCTCCACAAAATTCTGTTTCCACGATTGCTCTTTGATGTCAGGAAGATTGATTACAGGCAGAGAGAAGAGACGACTTTTATGGGTGCGGCGGTATAAGAAAGCACGTAGCAAGTTGACCAGGCGATTCTGGGCTGCCTCATCCTGTATCATTATTAGAAGGCATACATCGAATATAGAACAGGGGACTGTTTACACTACAATATTCCTTCGAGAATGTCTCATAATCCCCAATTCTTGGAACATCGAGGAAATCGAAGCTAGGGTAGAATTCTTCGATGTAGCTGTGATTGAATTTCGTTTAGTATCATTGAAGTATGTAACAATCATGCAGGATCGAACTCACTTCAAGACAGGCGTCCCAGTCAAAACCCACTTGTACTTTGCAGTAAGAGCTCTGACTGCAATAGATACAGATGAAAGGTGATTCTTGATCATGTGTCCTTCTAAAGATCACTATCGTCAGCTTCACCTCCAAGTCAAGAGTGACGTTCCATCATACCATCAAGAATGATTCTGAGGAACTTGATCCGATGAAGTGGGCCAACTTCATTATTATAGCGTTCGTTCCACCACTCCGTGATAGCTGCTTCCCCTTTAAAACCTTTCGGGACTTTGACTGGTGGGTAGGACCGCCGAATCTCATCATATGTAGTGACTCTGGCGCAAAGTAAGTATAGAGAGTTACATGTATCATAGTATAAGGGCTTACATGACACCAAACTTCTGGAGAATTTTAACGGTGTTCTCAGGTGAAGTTGACGCACATCTGTTCTTTGCGTGGTGATGAACAATATCTCCTATTGCATCCGCCTCGCAATGTTTCTCAATTTGTACCATCCTGTAAACCTGAGTCAAAAATTATTGAATATTAGGGAATGCTAAACATACCAGTGTGTGACGAGATGAGACGGTACCACTATCAAAGTTGTTCTCACAGGGTCGTCGTCTTCAAGGAGGGAGCATCCATCGACGATATTAGCTGTTCTCGGGTTAGTTGCAATAACATAGCCTATAATACAAAGGGAAATACCGAGGGCTTGAATCGTTTTTCCGAATCCCATCATGTCACAGAGGAGGCCCCCCAGTGGTGCCACGCCTTTGTCTCTCGGTCGCGCTATCTATATCAGAACCGATCAATCATAGTCACCGCAAAGTACACACCATAAATGCAGCACCAAGTAGCTGTTAATCTTGTTAGATAGTGGTTTTAAACATTATGGGTAACTCTCACCTGATAATTATACAGGCTTGTCTGAAGGCCTTTGATCCTCCAGCCCCCTTTGCCATCCCTTCTTGCAGAGAATGTGAATTTCTTGCTTGCATTGTTAATCCGCCTTCCGTCATCCTTGGCATCTTCTTGATCAGCAGAAGGTATGCTAGCAATCAGTTAGTAAGTGCCGTAGCCTTATTCTTGTCGGGAATGATAGGAACTGCCCCAAGGCCAGCACTGATATGTGCTTCCGCAGACACGTCAGAGAAAAGCAGATCGTGCAAGTCAGCAAATTCTTCGTTCTCATTGGTAGAGTTCCTTGAGCGTTTATCTGGCTCTGCCACTCTGTCTGCTGCCTTTCTCTTCCGAGGATTGCGCTTTGGTTTCTCTCCTGCACGGCCAAGAGCAATGTCAAGACCAAGCTTTTTGCTTTTTCTCTTTTCCTCCGCAGAAAGCCGGTTGGTCTGCTTGCGTTTGGGCTTCTGTGTTGTCTTCTTCTCTTGTTTCTTGTTATCAATATTATCACCTTTTTGGGAGGTAGTTTGGGCAGGATCTTGCTCCACAAACAACAGTTCAAGAATCTCTTCTTCGTCCTGCTGATTATCTTGCTGCTCATCTTGTTGTGGGGCCTTCTCCTTCCTTTTCAGCATTTCTCTGCCCGCGAGTCTCTTTCTCCTGGCATCTTCTTCTCTTTTGGCCTTTTCGAACTTAATTTGGTCCAGCATAGTGGGCTGCTGTAGCTTGTTGAATTCGGACTTGATAGATTCAAAGCTAACAGGGTTAGATTTGCTCTCCGTGGATGAAACATGTCCTTACTTGAGGTATCATCAACTCATCCTCCTCGGGCCATTCTGATGGCTCATCATTGCCAAGCTCATCCGAAGGCGCACTTTCCACCTCGGAGCCACCATATTTGCGGAGAAGCTCATCAGGATCACCAAGTTGACTATCAATAGATAGCTCAAAGGGTTCCATAGTTGAGGTATCTGTGGCTGATGCCCCCGGCTGCGCTGGCTTAGCAGAGTCCGCCGAAGGAACTTGTGCATTCTGGAGGCTCTGAGAGCTAGACGGCTCCGCGCGATTGCTCCTTTCGCGTTGCACTGCGCACGGCGTGCTTCGATGGTTTTCTAGGAGCTTTTTGTCAATGTCGAGGGGCTCATCTTGAGATGGGGTTTGGGAGTCGTTCGGGGAATCGTCGATAGGTTGTGCCATAGGATCTGTGACATGTATCTCACTTGGTTCCTCCAGTGGAGGCGGCTGAGGTCAGACTTGTCATCCATCTTGAGGAACGCTGGATGAGCTAGAAAGGTGTGATATAGGGGTTGGGGGATGAGAGGAAGTGTGAAAGGCGAGTGTGAGGAGGGAGAGGGAGAGGGAGAGGGAGAGGAAGAGAAGGAGGAAGATAGAGGGGAAGAGACGGAGGAAGGGAAAGGGAAGTCAGAAAGCTGTGGAAGGCAGAGATGGGGAGACAATGGAGAGAGCGACAGATGAGGGTTGATCGGAAGAGTTCAGGATTAGCACTTGAGGAAGGAAGGGTCAACGGGTGTGCAGAGGAGTATGGGGGACAATTGGAGGTCAGACGGATGACGAGGGAGAGTCAATGAGGTGGGAAAATGTGTGGCTGGATTGGCAATGGGCGAGACAACTAGAGTGGAAACTGGCGATCTGTTATCAATATCTTCATCTCAGACGCAAGCGAAGGGAGTGAAAACGTGCTGAAAACGTGCTACATGGGAAGTGAGGGGAAACTCCGAGAGTAATTGTATAGACGCATACTCCAATGGCATGTCAGCAAGAGGTCGGTGATTATTGAAGACATATCCTGGACGGCGGGTCGAGATGTGACATGAACTCGTTGCATTAACTCATTACTTGCATCTTAACTAGTAAAGTATATGCTCAATCTATCGTGTAGTTTTCTCCGGCAGGACAATATCATCTGCCGCGCAGTTGGGATGCATGACATAGACGGTCTTGGACGCTGACTGTCCCTGTTCGTCCGGGTCCCAGACCTTCACCCGAATAGGCATCAGGATATTGTCCTTGACCATCCGCTTCAAGACCTTTGCGGCCAATGATCGCTCCCGAGCGATATCCTCCTCGTCGTGCAGCTCCTGCTCCACCTGTTCCAAATACCACAAAATGAGATCCTCCTGCTCAACACCTTCACCCTGCTGAGTTTCATCCTCATTGACACGTTGGACGACAATATTCAGGATCTTCATGTACTTGTCGAAGGTAATCTTGGTCCGGGCCCGTGGCTGCGGTGCTGGTTCCTCGGCACCCTCGGCCATGGGGCTGTCGCCTTCGCGGTCATGATCACCCATCTCCTGATCCTCGTCCATGGCACCTTCGACGGCTTCATCCTCATCTTCCACCTCAACATCATCCTTGTCGACAGTGACAATGCTCTGTTTGAGCAGGCTGTAAGCCTCTTCCACGAATTTGGGAGAGATATCCTCCACACAGTTGGCCTTGGCAACTGCCTCTGAAAGTCGGATAAGTGACTCGAGCTGACGGACGGTGATACGGTACGAGGATCGGCCCATGCCGCCTTGTGCGTCATTGGCACGAAGTTCCTTGTACTTCTCAACAAGGAGGGCCTTTGACTCTGGCGTGAAGGAGGGTCGGTAGGTTCGAGCGAAGCGGATGTAGCGCTGGATCTGTTCGGTGCTGAGTTCTGGCTCAACGGCTGCGTCCCGTCGCATGTGGACATCGACAATGTGGTTGGCGAGTTTACGGTCAATTGACTCATTTGGCTCATCCCTAATGACGAAGAACAGATCGAATCTGCTCATAATAGGGGCGCTGAAGTTCAGGTTGGAACGCAACGGAACTTTGGGGTTGTATCGCCCTCCGATGGGGTTTGCGGCGGCGAGAATGGATGCGCGCGCATTAAGTGTGGTATGAATACCTGCCTTGGCGATGGAAATCGTCTGCTGTTCCATGGCTTCGTGAATGGCGACCTGATCACTGATATCCATCTTATCAAACTCATCGATAGCACAGATACCACCTCCATTCTGGAGGTTGACAGGGCAGTTATCAGCAAGTTGAATCTTGTGTCAAGGCAGCAAAGCTCAAGAGTGCTACTTACAGCAAGCATGAGAGCACCGGCTTCAATGGTGAATTCACCGGTCTCGGCATCCTTCACGACTGATGCAGTCAAACCAGCAGCAGATGAGGCTTTGCCACTTGTATAGACTGCCCGAGGATGCAAAGCGCAGATATCTAAGATTGTGAGTAATGGTCGAAAGTATAGTTTGTAGGCTCACTTACTTCAAGAATTGACTCTTACTGGTCGAGGGATCACCAACAATGCAAATGTTGATATCACCACGTAGCTGCATGCTCTCCTGCTCCGTATTTTTGGGGACACCTCCGACCAACTGGAGAAGCAAGCCCTTTTTGATCTCACGATGGCCATAGATCATGGGAGCAATCGACTCAACTATCCGAGAGTAAATATACGGGCTATGCACCAGGTTCCTCAAGTCCTCGACTTCACTGGGGGTTAAGCACTGCAGAAGAGAATGCTGGGCCTCTTGGTCCTGATCGTGGGTGTCCAAGGACTGGTTGACAGTTGCAAAGATGTTGTCGGTGTGTCCGTTGGCTTGTTGGTTGTTGCGCTGTCCGGGCGTTGTCGTATCTGGCATGACCATGCATGCGAGGAACGCAAGTCGATAGCTGAGATCCCTTACACCTAACGACTTGAGACCGGTGACTCCTCCCACCCCCAACATCTCCACCGCGGAAGGCAGTATCGTCACGCACAGCCTCTGGTCGCATGCCAGGAAGTCCAGTTGGCTAACATCCGGGATGACAATCAGCGTACCGGTGAAATGCAACGTTCACCAGCCCTGGCGCGATCTACCATCTCACCACGCAGGATGATATCCATCGTGCGAGGCATGCTTCCCGTCGGGATTTCATGGGAGGATTCCTGCAGCTTCACCTTTTGCCAATCGACAAATGAACTCTTCGCGATATCCAGACGCCATCCAAATCGGTTACCACAAGTCTCATTCGGGCACTGAGTGGGTTCGGTGTATTTGAATGTCTGCTCCACATCGGGGCACTCGGTCCGGCACGCCTCGCAAATGAAGGTTCCAAGCGACAGTTCAGGTCGGATTTCGGAAGTCCGTGTGACCGTTCCGGAAATGGAGAGAAGTTGCCCGATCTGCGCGGTGCGTAGCTGACGAAGCCGAGAGACCAGCGGCAGATTGTAAAAGGCGAGGGTGAACATTCTATCCGTCTGCTGGTGGCGCGTCTTACCACGGTAGTCTTTCTCGAGGTCAATTTCGCCATCGGTAATAGCCTGGCTTGAAACGCCACCAGTCATGGATGAGTTAGGATTTTCCTCATCGTTGGGTTGGTCGGCCCGATAATGATAGGTGTAGTAGTCAGGTTCATATTTCTTGATCATTTCATGAAGCGCCTTGGTCAGGTATGGCTGAACACGGTAATACTGCTGTCGGACAGCAGTCGCAAGAAGTTCGGAGTGCTCGCCCGTGTCCGCTCCGACTAGATGGTTGTAATCCACGTACAAGGTGGAAAGGCCGAATTTTTGCATGCCATGGATTTGCCCGACATAATATTTTTCCATCACAGGTGCAGACGAAGAGAGGTGCAGGGGTCTGAGAGTTCTGGTTGTCTTCTTTTGGCTGGATGTGGAAGTTCTCGAGGAAATCGCAAAAGACCTGCACCAATCCGTCCCCCAGGGTGTCCTTCTTCTGAGGGGGGCCGTGAACAAAGGGGTTTCGGCGGCGGACGGTGGTGGATTCGGTAGTTTCAGCGGCTTGGTCCTCCCCCGGGGGATTGATTTCGCTCGTAGGGCCATTGCTCTCCGACATGGGCTGGGGGCGTGATGAGCTGGGGATATCCGACGTCAAGGTCGGGCCATCGGCCGTGGAGCCCAGATCGGACTGCAGGACAGCATCGAAGAGGGACGACATGGCGGGCAGATGATGCGAAGGAGCCGCCGAGGGCTGCGAGAGGATTGGGATGGATGAAGCTGGTTCTCCGTACGCTCCGTCTGGTCTTCCCCGAGGTGGTGGTGGAGGGTCCGGGCAGAGTGAGGGCGGGTTGTCCAGGTGAAGGTTCAATTATCGACGAATTGCTTTTTTCGGCGGGCGGACGCGAGGCGACGCGCGACGCGTCGGAGAAACGTTGTGGCGGGGCCGACGCGTTAAGTGGTTTGCTGACTCAGCGGTGGGTGGAGGGCGGACAGAAGTACCCGTGGCCGCAGTGACGAGTTGGATCTCGAACCATATCCCCGAAAAGGAGGTGTAACTTACCTGATGCGGCGCACGGTGCCACCCATGCGGCTAGCTGGTTCGGGAGAAAGGTCCTCGAGCCCACTGGTCGACAGGCCGGCGGACCCTGTCCAACGCAGGAGGTTTTTGCTTCCGCAGCCAATGGCCAGTCCGCCGGCCAGCAGCTCGGAGCCCAAAGCTCACGCACGGCCAATGGCACGGCAGGGCCGGGGCGATTAGACTTTCGGAGGGCAGGCAACGGGGCCTCTTAGTTGTCTGTGACCCCACTGGCGGCTGTCCTCTCCTCCTCCTTTCAGCAGGAGCGCTAGCACGCTCGCAGGCAATAATCGAGGTCGGGTTGTCCTAGCCCCCGGAGGGTAGATAAGCCCCCAATCCACGCCCGCCCTGAATATGGCCTGACGGCCCTGCAGCCGCATCGACCGTGCGATGTCTCGTCTCTCCTCAACCCGTCAGCGTTCGTCTCCCCGGCGCCCTTCTGGAAACCGTCCGACCGATATGTCGTCCTGAACCCCGTCCGGCCTCGTTTGTTCCTCGTCAGATCGATCGTCGACCGCAGCGAGTTGACTTCTCAGCCACTGGGGCGGCGCGCAATGTCCGTGGGCAGGAACCCGTCGGTTGATTTGACACGTTCCGAACCTGACTCCAAGAGTCATGGCCCCTCCGCCGAATTGGACTCCCACAAAAGTTGGTGCATAGATCTATCCACTCCGCTGCATCCTCCGGTCACTGACGACGGCTCTGCCTAATTTTAGGACCGGCCAGCGATGGCCTCCAGCCTCCGATGAAGGTAAAGAAGCGCAAACATCTGCCCGTGTCTGAAGACCAGTCCTCCAAAAACCAAATTTTCTACTTTGTTGATTCGAATTCCTCCTCCCGAGAGAAACGGGCTCATGTCATGCGCCATCATGTTCAGGAGAAACGAAGACAACGCAAACCTTCCCACTCGAGAAGCGATGCGGACAAGAAGATCATTCGTCCTCTCCGCTATCTCCCGTGGCAACAAAAGAAGCTGGTCCTGGACGAGCATGGGAACGAGGTCATTGGGCCGCTCAAGCCGCCGGATCAGGCTGATATCAACGACGAGTCGTCGGTAGGTGACCATATCTTTGTCTGATGGCCTCCGTCGCACAATTGTCGCAACAAAGCCATCGTCTCTTTGAGTCATGTCTCGTGCTAACAATGAATGTTCATCCAGGGCCCCCTTATTCTTCTCAACTCCGATTCCAGCCCAACCGATGACCAACCTTTAGGGTCTCCCATCACCCTCCTCGATGCCTCTCGAAGGGACCCATTCGATACTCTGCCCATAGTCCAGTCCCAGGATGATCTTGAGCTATCTGACTATTGGACACACCGGCTGACCTACTGGTCGGGCCAGAACTCACGTATCAAGGATTGTATCTTCAAAACCGCCATGGATCACCCGCTATCCTTCCAAGCTGTCGTTCTCGCATACTGCGCACGTTGGAAAGACCAATTGTATAATCAAGAAAACAGTCAAGATGCCAAAACTCATGTCGGGCAGGCGACAAAGGCAATTGAAGACGTCATGAATGGATCCATGGAGATCAGTGTGGATGGTCTCGCAATGGCCTTGACTGGCATGGCCCTGCATGAGGAGCGGTTCGGTAGTCAAGCACGCCAGAGAATACGCGGACCAGGCCGTCCAGATTCTCCGACCCCGGCAGGATCCAGCAGTGCTGTTGGGGTGTTCTTGCATTATGTCCGGTACATCATGGCGCCCCCGCAAGGTGTGATCGGAAGGACGGGCAGCAGTGGCTCGTTGCATTCCTCCGTGGGGCGGAGGACCTGATGCTTCAACACAACACGGACGCATATCTATCCGCTGTTCCACAACGTCGCTCCGCCTTTCAAATGGACAGCCCGCTCTTTCCTCTTCTCTCCAGCGGACCGCGACCGTCTCAAGTGCCACATGATTGTCGCATGTATGTCGTCCGAAACGCGTCCACCCAGGAGCTCTCCCGCACCGCGGCCTTGATCTACATCACCAAAACACTCTGGGATTTCCAAGATTCCCCTAATAAAACCGGGCGCTTCCTCAACCACCTTCGAACTATGGTGAGGGAACACAAGCTGGATCGGAATCCGGCCTGCGAGACATTCATATGGCTACTGTTAGAGGAGGGATACGATACCGACCTGAAGGATGCTGAGCGGGGGTGGTCCACGGGGGAATTATTAAAAATGCACAAACAACTTCGGCCTGACTTGCAGTTTCTTTTCAACGAGATATTATTCAGTCTGCTCATGTTGGCTTCCCCATCCGTGGGATCGACGCCTTTGAAAATGAGCTGTACGATTTCAAGGGGGAGACACCGGAGGAGGTTTGAGATTTCCTATTGGTGTTTGGGCGCCTATAAAGGCTGTTTCTTGCTGTTACGTGCATGCTTCTATGCACATATTGTATATTCTTGGACATACTAGCTTCGTACCAAAACATGGTGTTCCCTTGCGGCATGCAGGCAGCCGTGTCTCACTTTTCTTCCATTCTGGGGCAGTACACGTGTAGATGTTGGGTGATGGGAGTGCATGTAATCAGCCACAGTTATAGAAGATCTGGGATGTATGTGTCTATTACAGGTGTAGAGTTGTGAGATGTGCAGGGAATTGCTGGAGAATGTGGTGTTGTTGGTGGAGGCGCATGGACAGTGTCGGTGGAATATAATCCAGGCTACCGGCCTTGGATGTCCTCAAAGTGCCAATTGACGTGGCATTGATGTGCAAGAACGCGCAACCAAGGGCCCGAATGTGCAATCTACCGAGACAATAAGAAGAAATTATGCTGCAAGTAGTTTACCCTACTTTATATTCCACGTGATTAGAACCAATCGCCCTTGGATACACGTCAACGACTACAGAATACAGTGTTGATGATGTCCATTCGTTGATGGCACCCACACGAAGGACTCCATATCTGTAACCAAAATTAGAGTCAATCAAGAGTTATTTTGATTTTTACATCCCCATCTTCAATGGCCATACCCAGCCGAGAGCCCTACAAACCCGACTGACGTATGTTGCAATATAAAGAGGGTTCCCCGCAACGCCATGTCCAAGGGATGGAGGGGTGCCTGCGATGATCTCATCGGCATGCCCCTGTGAAAATCCAAGGGCGTGGTCACCTGAATCCAGGACATGCGAGATGAGGCGTTGCTGTCGCGTGTTTGTGTTTTCCTCTCCTGACAGGTCCACCCAGTGATGAGCTGGAAGGCGATACGGGGTGGGTAGCGGTTAAAGGCAACTCCCTGCGAGGTGAGATGTGAGTTTGTGCGTGAACGCTGCGTTTTCCGTCGCAAAAACCGAATGCATGTGTGAGTGATGGATCAAAAACCGCCTCGAAGAGAGCGATAGACACGAACGTGTAAGCGTCATAGACTATCGATTGGAGGTGACTTGGTGGAGCCGACGCGCGCGCACAAGGAAATCCTCGGCCATCCTCATTATCGGCCGGATTACAGGGGCAGAAATAGCCGATACGCTGGCAATGTTGCCATTGGCGTCGTTATCGAGACGAGGGTCTTGTTGTGCTTCTGTGGCAGAGGAGGACTCGCTGGCGGTGGAGGCTGGGCTCGATGCTGGCCGTCCAGACCTTCTGGACTTGTTTGCCGTGTTTGGGGTTGGAGGGAATAACCTTGTGGATGCGCATGACTTCAGCTGTGGCTGATGCTGAACTGTTGTTGACACGGGAAGATGCCGATCCCGTATGATCCCGATCTGCGCGGAGTCGATCATGACGGTCCAACGGGGATGCTGGATTCCAGGGAGAAGGTCGTATTCTGGGCATTGGCGTGGCATGCCTGGTTTCATGTCCTTATGTATCGTAGACTGGGGGATTGCATGTGTCTGGAGGGGGAATTAAGGTGTCGTGGGAGGAGTCTCGAGGGAGGGCAGGTGGTGGTTGTTGCGTGTAACGTGTTACCGTGACCGTTTTTGAAAGCCACAGGCACGGGTACCTCCCTTCAGGGAGGACAGGGGCGCTCCGAGGTACCGGCCGGAGTACGGACAGGAACGGTACCTGACCTTACCCGTCCGTCTTGCCATCAAAAGTTGCCACCCACCACAGGCTAAGAGGGTCTATTATGACCATCTCATCCACTAGTCCAGCTCCTCCTCCACCTCCCACGCGCTGCAACACACTCATGACGAGACACGGAATTGGGTTCCAGCCACCATGCAGAGATTTCCCCTTCCCCCAGACTGACTCCTATCAGGCTCACCCCGTCGATGACGCCCTCACGATCGGCGACACGCTGGACACTGCACTCCAGACCCCCGACACGGGTGGATCAAACGTGATGATCGAGGACAGGCGAGACGCCAGCAAACCCCGACGCCGCTGTGTGGCTGATGCCCTGCAGCATCACAAATCAGAGATCGTCCTCCCGCTGGATGGAATCCACCAAGTTGAAACTAAGTTGAAGCTGATCGGGCTAATCCTGCCCCCTACCTCGGGCCTCCATCGTCATCGACTTCCCGCCGTCCCAAAGATCCAGCCCTCTGATCCATGAGTAACTCAACTCCGGTTACGTCGCTGACTCGCCCTGCCCGCGCCGGTGGGGAGTATCGTGTCTCCTCCAATCCCATTTCTCTGGTTCACGACCCTCTTAGTCCCTTGCACGCGCACCTTAAAGAGCCGGTGCAAAGACCACTGCCCACCGAGGACAGAGATTGCTATCGCAGAACCAAACCTTTGGGCTCCATTCGCATTCCTGGGGGCCAATTGGCATGTCTCACTGTTGGTGTTAGAGTTTTTGCGCTGAGAGATCATCCGAAGAAAGAAGGGAGAGAGCTTGCCAAACACTAATTGCCCCCTCCTCGATTTTTGGGTCCGATCCCCTTGAACCTTTTTTCCTTCCCTTTCCCTTTCTCGTCGCGTTTTTTCTTTTTCATAATAATAACTCTTTTCGGCACCAGGCATTCTGCCTCTCCCTCTCTCTCTCTTTTCTTTTCCCTTTCCTCTCTTTTGTTCTTTTCCCTTCCCCTCGACTTGGGATCACTCTCTCTTCCATACCTGTTGCGACCACGCCAGGGCGATTCGACATCGTCTCCAGTGAGGGCGTATTCCCACCGCCAGAAGTTTAGTTGCAACCTGACGTCAACCATATACTGTCGAAGAGGCCAATTACCATAGAGCCATCATGTCTGACACCGTAAGTCATCGTGACCATGCGCCTGGCCTGCCTCCTCTCCAGCTGTCTAACGCCTTCTAGAGGAAGCGCATAGTACCTCGAACTCGGCCTCTGGCCTTGTCAGCACCTTGGTTCCCGCCTTGGTGGTGGCCGGTGCTATGACCTTGGTCTTTGTGGTTCTCCGTATGAGCCAGCGCCGGATGTACATGCCTCGTACTTATCTGGGGGTTCTACAGCCATGGCAGCGCACGCCAGCAGCCTCCACTGGTCTATTATCCTGGATAATTGATATGTACAAAATACCCGACGAGTACGTTTTGCAGCATCACTCATGGACGCGTAACCTCTTGATCCGTTTCCTCAAAATTGTCTCGATGATCTGCTTTGTCGGGTGCTGCATTACATTCCCTATATTATTCCCTGTCAATGCAACTGGTGGCGCCGGCAAAATTCAGTTGGACCTCCTGAGTATGTCCAATATTAGCGAGGACCAATACGGTCGCTATTTTTGCTCACGCTTTCCTGGCTTGGATCTTTGTCGGTACGTATCCGTAGACATCTTGAATTGGAACTACATGGTCTCTCTGACTCTCTCTCCACAGTGTTCATCTCTTACGATCACCCGCGAAACTATTTTCTACATCAACCTGCGTCAAGCATATGCGCTTTCTCCGGCCTATGCTAGTCGCCTCTCTTCCCGTACCGTCCTGTTCACACTGCAGTCACCGAGAAGTACCTTAGCCGTGACAAGATCCGGCAGATGTCGGTGTTTCCAAGGTCAAGAATGTCTGGGTCGCAACTGATGCTGCAAAGCTGGAGGAGAAGGTCAATGAGCGCGACGATGCTGCCATGAAGTTGGAAGCAGCTGAAACCAAGCTGATCAAACTTGCAAATGCTGCACGTCTCAAGGCCCTAAAGAAACAGGGCAATGTGGACGACGGCCCTATCACCCCCGAGAAACGTGGGTGATCTTCCTGATGATGAGTCCGGCTCCGTCGCCGCCCGTTGGGTCAAGCCCTCTGATAGACCCACGCACCGTCTCAAGCCTATTATTGGAAAAAGGTTGATACCATCAACTGGGCCAGATCAGAAATTGAGCGTCTCACCCCTGAGATCGAGGAGTTGCAGGCGAAGCACCGTGCAGGTGATGCCAAGTTGGTCTCGTCTGTCTTCGTGGAATTCTACCAGCAGGCAATGCGCAGTCCGCTTTCCAGTCCGTGGCCCATAATCTCCCCTGCACATGGCGCCCCGCTATATCGGCGCCTGGAACCTACGCAAGTGATTTGGTCCAACTTGCGTATCAAGTGGTGGGAGCGCATTATTCGGTACTCTGCGACTGTTGCATTCGTTGTTGCTCTGATTGTCTTTTGGCCATCCCCACCGCCGTTGTTGGTGCCATTTCGAACATCAACTATATTACCGATAAGGTGCCTTTCCTCAAGTTCATCGAAGATGTTCCCGGGGTCATCTTGGGTGTCATCACTTCGCTTCTGCCCGTCGTCTTGATGTCGGTCCTTATGGCCTTGCTGCCTATCATTCTTCGATGTAAGTTGACTACCCCCCACTTAGGTCTATAATCTATATTAATGGCCCCATGAACAGTGATGGCGAAATTGGGTGGTGCGCCAGCGCAGCGCGGTTGAACTTACGACCCAGAACATTCTACTTCGCCTTCCAGGTGGTCCAGGTCTTCCTTGTTGTCACTCTTGCTTCGTCTGCCTCGACCGTGGCCACCAAGATTATCAACAACCCCACATCTGCCGCTAGTCTGCTGGCTTACAACATTCCCACCGTCTCCAACTTCTACATCTCCTACATCATCCTCCAAGGTCTTTCCTTCAGCTCAGGCGCTCTTTTGCAGATCTCTGGCTTGATTCTTGGTAAGGTTTTGGGCAGACTTTTGGACAACACCCCGCGCAAAATGTACACCCGCTGGTCCTCGCTTGCTGGTCTGGGCTGGGGTACTGTGTACCCTACCTTCACCCTGCTCGTGGTCATTGCTATCACTTACTCCATCATTGCACCCTATAGTCATGGGTTTCGCCACCATCGGTCTCTACCTGTTCTATTTCGCCATCGCTACAATATGCTATACGTCTCCAACGCCGACATCGATACTCAAGGAAAGGTCTTCATGCGCGACTGCAGCATATCACCGTCGGTTGCTATTTGCTGATGGTCTGCTTGATCGGTCTGTTCGCCATCGGTACTGCCGCTAATCGGATCGCACTGGGCCCGTTGATCCTGATGATATCCTTCTTATCTTTACATTCTCTACCACTTTCCTTCAACCAGGCCATCGAGCTTGATCAACTTCCTCCCGAAGAACCTCGAAGCCGAGGAGGAGGCGCTCCTCGCCCGCGAGAGAACCGAACAAAGCCAATTCTTCGGTGAACAGTCCGATAGCGCTATCCCCAGCACCACCGCCAAGAACGAGGCCGGTCGCGACAGCAGCGTCGGCAACGTTGACTCTGCGGAGAAGGGCCTTACCAGCCGACCCGAGCAGCAGCCGTCCGGCAACTTCCTCACCCGGTATCTGCGCCCCGACGTCTACAGCAGCTACGAGCAGCTGCGCCGCTGGGTCCCCGACGCTTCCGAAGCGGTCTCCTACCCGAGGAGGTCGAGCGTGACGCGTACTTCCACCCCGCCATCACCTCTCAGCCGCCGCTTCTCTGGATCCCCCGCGACGAAATGGGTATCAGCAGGCAGGAAGTCGCCCACACGATGCGTGTCATTCCATCACTGATGAGGACGCCTGGCTGGACGAGAAGAACCACATCCACTGGGACATGGACAAGGGCGTTCCTCCTATCTACGAGGAGAAGGTCGCTTATTAATAACTGCTCTTCCAGGATATGATGTACATGTTCATGGCTATGGATGGATAAATGCTTCTCGCAACGAGAAGCCATCGCACACCGTGTAGGATGGATGAGACCGGTGCGGTTGTATTTGATGATTGATACCCAGGATGGACTCTCAGCTGACAGGACGGGTTGGTTGGCTGATGGATGCACTGTTCTCTACGATTTAGCCTCTGGCTGATGATTCCTTCACTTCTCTTTTCTTTATCTCTGTCATCTCAGAATTAATAGGATCCTTTGGGTCTGTTAATACTAATATTATATTTATATATATGCGGTTGCTTGTCTGACCAGTGAAGGAATCGTTTGATGAGTGATCGTTTCAGTCTTGGATGGATGATTTAAAGATGTATCATCATATGAAGACATTGCAATCCAAAATGATTCTTCCGCGCTTGGCCTTGCCATAACATAACCCCGTGAGCCAGCAAATATCTGGCCCAGTAGTACTCCGTACTCCGTAGAAATATCCCTTTCATGGCATCGTCTACTATCTTATAGCGCACTCTGTCGGCCACCAAGGCGGACACGTTTCAGCAAGCAATATTCATATATTCGGACTTGATGACTGTAGATACCCATACTTTCTTGGAACTCTCACGAGACCGTATAAAAAGTCAAGCTGTCATCTGCATTCAACACGAACAAGTAGATTGAACGGAGGGTGGGTGGCCGAGCAACCACCCTGACAATCATGTGATCTCATATGCCCTAAATCTGACGAAATTCCCTCCCAATGCAACAATCTGATACCAGTGGATGTTCCTGTTAAACTAAACACTACTTGATAATAATAATGTGCGTATAGGACTAAATATTCCATGGCGCATAAGAACCGACTAACCCTTTCAAGTGAGTCAGTTGGCTAGACTTCATTCCCTTCCAGCACAGAAACCAGATGATCGACCCGTCTCCTCATCTCCTCGCAGAGACATTCGATAAGACCGTTGCTCCCACCGGAAAACACCCCTTCTTTTCCCAATGCACCAAGTAACCGGGACAGACACACACGGCGCGTTTGAGCTCACGTAAGAAGATACTCCGACAGATGGCCTTTTGTTCAACGAAGTCGATCTCGAAGACACCGAAGCGGATGAGGCGGTCCCCACAGCCGAGTGAATCGGGGGTTCCCATTCGCATGGTAAAATCGGCGTACCCGAAGTTGAACAAGGTGATGACTCTGCTGAGAACTACAGTGAGAGCAGATGTCCGTCATCGTATATACGATCAAAGCCTGGGCGTTCGGTTTGGTGTAAGAGCGTGGTCAGATACCTCTGATTGGCTGCGGGACGCCGTCAATTGTGTGTAGGATTTTGCTATTGGTGTTTTGGGGGTCTGTGGCAAAGGTCTGCTCAATTTCGTTCAGGAGACGGAGATAGGTTGTGCCTGAACCTTCCGTTGGAGGGGTGTTGGCAACACCCTCGGTCGTCTGAATAGGGTAGAGAGGCGAGTTGAGATTGGGAATGACATTTATTGTTGTACCGATATGAGGGTCACTGGGAAAGAAGTCCGGTGGTGTGGCAGGTTGTCGGATTGAGGTCGTACAAGACGACCGGCTGGTTCCGCTGGGGTCACAGCCAGTGCTGGCTGCGTCCCATCGATGTCCCACTCGTGACTTACGCGACGATCGAACTCTAAGGGCTCTAAGGGTGGGAGAGGGCCTTTCGTCATGGGCGACTCCAAGACAGCAGCCGATGTCGTAGCACACGGGCCGATGGGTTGCTCCAGATTGGCCGGCCAGCAGAAGTTGTCGGCATCTGATAGTGATAGTCCCAAGCCGACGGGGCCCCAGGGAGGCCGCAGGGAGTCTCGGAGAAGTGTATCGGCCCTGGCCCCCCACCATCGGCCTGGTAAAATGGAATTATGTGGTTTGAATAGTCTTGAACTGGCATTGAAGCAAGAGGGTCTGGAGGTAACCCGGGAGTGGGATGGGCGCCACGTCAGAGTGGTATTTCAAGCCTCTCTCATCTTTTGGTGACTGGTGGGGGAAGCTTCTCATTGAGGGAGGCATGTCATTGGGCGATTCCAGTGGAGATATAAGAGAAGTGGTCGAATTTGTTGCCGTCGAGGATAAAGACGAGGTACTCGCAGCAGCAGCAGCCGCCGCCGCTGCGGCAGCGGCAGCACGATTAGCTTTGCTTCGTTTTCCAGGGACTTTGCCGATTCTTGATATCGAGAAGATACAGACGAGTCCAAGATTGGCACATCGTTGACAACCCGATTTCTCTCCAGAGCAACGCACCTACCCGAGTACATGGCTATTCAGTGTAGTCCAGGGAAAGAAGCGACACGCCACGTACCTTGGCCGCATGACACTCATTGCAGGCAGCTCGGAGCTTTGGGGGGCATTTTGAAGTGGTGCACATGCTAATGGGGAATGTCAGCCTGTCAGGTGGTTAGATTGCTCAAGCCGACATACTCACGAGGACATGGTGGAAGGATTCGAGGGCGAGTGAGAGGGTACAATGCCGAAGAGCCAATGGCCGAGAAGGCAAAGAAAGGAGAGACTGATCCGTTAGAGGATGAGAAGGATATATTGTACCAGCACCAGTGTAGACTTGGGATCACTGCACTTCTGTATATAGGGACCGGTGTATAAAGATGTAGACACCTATCATCTGGTTCAATCGCCACCCGCCATGGGGTGTGCAAAGAAGGTCAATGCCTGGGCTTGGGAGTATCACCCTGTCAGGTCTATGTGCTTTGAAATAGGCCAAGCAATGCATGACTTCAAACCTAAAGATAATCCCGGAAACTCGTCGATTCGTCCAAGAGATACAGTGGCCCTTGATAACTTCCGGAGGACAATGGGTTTGCCTCCACCACTTGACAAAAATAGGTTCTTTCGAGCTACCACTTCGAAGAGGGTGCAACTCAGGGCACCGCACCGCAGACCGAGATGACTGGAGAATGCCCAGCTTAGAACCATCTGTGGATTCCTGCTCTTATGCATTCGCATTAATTCATTTAAAACTGCACTGTGGTGTCGATGTGCTGGCCTTCTTGACTGGTATGAAGAATGACATCCCAAGGTTCCCCTCACGTAAAAGCGGTAGGACGCCATCTCATCACAGATTTTCGAGCACTTTATCGACCTCGAAGAAACCAAATCCGAACCATCACAGAATGCCACAGATTTCGCCCCGGGTAACTCGCTTAGGCTCCATCGTCAGACCATGGAGTTGCCACGATCTCAGGGCCGGTATCCTTGTCCGGCCAAGAATAGGACTATTCGGTCAATCCAGTGCCTGTGTTTCATTCGCACTGTTGTGTCACAAGTCAAAATTCCGTCAGTAGCCAGTTGAGATTCCAACGAGGTTGGCTCGTGCACTGGCTGAGCTCAACCCGCAGCATCGAGCCAAGTATTCCCTGATCCGTGTCAACAATAGAGCCCCAATAGCTGCTGCGCACGGATACTGCCCTCCTCAGTACCTATTTACGAAGATCCCCGTAGAGGCGTTATACAGGGCCCGAGCTGCTAAACCGAAACAAATCGATACTGTCAGACTAGATGTCAATGGAGGGGCGAAGGAGTCGTCATATCTTTCTGCTCGGTTCTATCAGTCAATCTACTGTACGCGCGTACGTTGTGAGCCAGGATATATACCAGATTGACTGGTTCTGTCCAACTTGAAGGATGCTCAGGAGAGAAGATCGATAAGTGTTTACGTACCAGGGGAACACTAGCTGACATCTTAGTTATAACAAAGCTCTCGAATTTCTCACAGTGAGAGAAGATAGGAAGATAGGAATGATAAGCTTATCGATTCAAAATGAACCTACCTCAGTCCGAGGAGTCCGATATCGCTCCCAGATGCGGGACCAATATTGACCCCACGCGGGCGTCAACTTGACGATCAAGAAAAGAAAACATGGCAGACACCGAGGGGATAGATGGTAGGGTGCTATGGCTCTCGAGGTTGTGGGAAGAGGGAGATGCGGTGCTATCGATGAGCTGCCTCGTCAGTTGTGCGAGGAAGGAGTCGGGGTCGTCACGCCTTCCACATCAGTCTAACCCGAGGCAGAGGGAATCCAAAACTTCGACCATGTCCATTATCTTCAGAAATGAAATGGTAATTCGACTGTAGGTCGGTAGCTCCATATACGAAAACCCCTGGATATCTGGTAAAAGGTACACGGCTTTGCTCGAGCCTTGATAAATTACAGTCAACCAGCTATGCACCCTTGAGGCTGATCCTGCCAGCAATAAAAAGCAATTTCGCCGACCTCCACCTAATGTACCCCCCGAGACGCACGTCCTGATAAAGCGTCGACCACATTCTGCAGCTCTAACCAAGGCTCATTCACTGGCCGCTGACGTTGCCAATCTGCATCGGTAGCTTCCACACCAGTCGGGCCTCCGAATGGTGACAAGCACACATGCGAGCCTTTGAACCCAATAACAGTGACAGATCTTTCATCTTTCATAATATCATCGGCCGAGGAACCGGCAAAGCTCTCCAAATGCTCCATGCATTTAACTGCCAAGCGGAATGCGCGAATGCGGTCTATTGGTGAGACTTTCCCTCCTTGTTGAAAGTGCCCTGGCACCACACCCTGGGCTTGGAATCGATTTCTACCCTCGTCTTGGATGATCTTTGCCACCATCTCGGTGCTGTAGATCGGGGAGCTGCGTTCGTTGCGAATGATGATCTTCCCGGCTTGATTGGCGCCGTGATCTCGTTCGAATTGCTGGCGCAGAAACTCCACATCCCCAGAGAGACTGTCGAGATCAATGCAACGATCTGGCGTGTACACGGTGAATGCTCCAACGGCTAGAGCCAGCCAATGTGGCGAGATACCCAGATTCGCCGCCTTGGGCCTCACAACAAAGACACAGCGACGAGATGACGAGGCGGACTGTCTATGACATCGCAAAAGTTCACGAGTGTGTTCAGGCTTGTATCACTTCCGAGAGAGTACTCTGTTCCTGGGACACCGTTTGACATGCTAGATGGGAGGGGATGAGCGGGATACAGAACGAATGATACTGCTCTCTCGCTTTGCGAAGCTGGCTCACAGCCTTGAAAGCTTCGAAGCCCCCGATGACAAAGAGAGCATCAAATTGATATCTTTCAAAGCATTTGGCTGTCCCTTCCAAGTCATCGGAGGGCAATCCACCGTTTGTTCCAATATCTGATCCTCCCAGATTCACCCAGTCATCGGACTCCACCATTTGTACCTCGCGGACCGAGCCTAAAGGCTTATCGTTGTGATGACGGCAAAGGCCTGGGAAGCCGTTGTGGATCGCAATTGGAGTATGACCTTTCGCTAAGCAGTAAGCCACGACCGCACGTGTAGCTGGGTTCATGCCGCCCGAAGGCGATCCAACGGGATGATCGCAACACGCATTCGCTGCCGACAAATTAGTAGATCATCCACAGTGAAAAGCCCGATTTCATACCTTATCCTCAGGAGCCATCATCTTACGGTAGTCGGCCGCATTCAAATGGCGATATGCCTTATGATATTCCAGGAATTCGGGATCGCGAAGTTGCATCGCCATATGGAAATCCTTGGCTTGCATGCTGAGGTTGGCTTTCTTCGTGACTGCCACAGTAGTAGACAGAACGGAAAGAGTGATTTTGTCCTCGCGTATAGTCACAACTGGCGAAGGGGTGTCTGGTTTCATTTCAAGAATCGCCTCAACTGCCTTGATTCCTTGCATTGTTGCCAACCATCTGTCGTAGAAGCATGGGGGCCCACCCCGTTGAGTATGGCCTAAAACAGTGACCCTAGTATCAAGCCCGAGACGCGTGCTCAGGACGTCTTTGACGGCCGACGAAGAGATGTGATTCAGCTCACTGTCCTGTGCCCCTTCCGAGATGATAACTATAGTACGTCGTTTTCCTTGGTTGCGGTTCTGGGATAGAGGTGAGTGTTAGAGCAGGAACTTTGCGATGTCTGTATGTGAGAGAGAGAACCAGAATAACAGACTTACCTTCATGATTATGGAACACATGTCATCTTCCCACCCATCGCGAGGAGGACGCTCAGGGATAAACAACCAATCAGCCCCAGTAGCAATGGCGGCCATCAGAGCCAGCCAACCGCAGTGTCTACCCATCACCTCAATCACAAACCCACGACGATGCGACGATGCCGTATCAAAGACATCATCAATGCTCTCGCAGATCCGCGTCAAAGCCGAATAGCACCCAATTGTAGCATCCGTACCCGAGAAGTCATTGTCAATAGAACCGAGCAGACCAACGATATTCAGCGTCTGATAGGGTGCGACCTGGTCTTCCGAAAGAACCCCGGTCTCAACAAGCTCCTGGAGCAATCCCGGCCATTCTGAGCGAAAGAGGTCCGCACCAGTGAGACTCCCGTCCCCGCCACAGACAATCAGAGCATTAAATACCAAACGACACCATGTTCTTTGCGGCCTGGAGACGACCTGCGCGCTCACGAAACTCTGAGCAACGCGCGGAGCCGATGAGAGTACCGCCCTTGGCGAGGTAGCCTCGCACATCTTCCCAGTGGAGGGGGTGGATCATGGAACCTCCTTGAATGAGGCCCTCGTACCCTTCGTGAATAGCGTAAGGCTCGCAGTTGCTCAGAATGGCGGTTTTGATGGCTCGGATCGCAGCATTCATTCCTGGGGCATCCCCGCCTGATGTCAGGATGCCGATGCGACGGGGTTTGCCCCGCTCAGGGGGGTCAGAGCTGGGGACTTTGGTCATGGTTGGCTGTGTGGACTGGGAGAGAGGGATAGAGGACGGATGGAAGTTGATGAGGAAGGAAGTGGTTGTTGATAGGAAGAAGTGAGGTAGGCGGGGGGGCTTTAAGAACAGAACTACAACCGCAACAACAAAGGCGGGCCAGGAACGCCAACTTAATCAAACTGGGAACCACGGCGAAAAAAGCGGGTGCTCCGACCTCCTGTGCAGAGGACTTTTGTCCTGCGTAACGTCTTGGAGAATTAGTCCAGTGGCTTTATTGGCGGGGGATCAGCCCAGGATTGCTGGTGGCGCACCAGTCGTACGAGCATCGCAGCAGCAATGACGTAGAGTAAGCCGAGGACATGCACCCACGACCAGGACTGCGCTGTAGGAATAGCTGTATGTACCTTTAAGTAGTGATTTAGCAACAGATATTCATTCATACGAGTAATATGAAATATGTAAAGCGTAGCTAACAATCTATTGATACACGTCTGTATACAATCTTCGATGTATAAGCAACTAGTTCACCAGGAACAGAGAATGAAGGGACCTGCTATACAGTACAGGCAAAGACGCAGAGATATAGTCTTGAAAGCTCTATCACTTCTCACACACAAACTCAAACGACTGATCCCGTTTCTCCAACGGCACCGGCCTACAATCCTCATCATACAACGTTCGCTCAAAGTACCTCACCCGCCCATCATGTCCCACCAGAACCACCGTCTGCTTCTGCGTCCCATACAACCCATCGAAATAAGACGCCTTTGGAGCCCCATTCGGCGTCCCAGGAAGAGGCGACTCCCCATTCACCGCACCATTGAGCCCCAGCACCCTATCCGGGCGTCCCACCGGTGGCACAAAGACACTCCCCGGGAGATAATTGATATACGCCTCCAGATCCGCATCCTTATCCAGCCGCGTCAACGTATCCGTACTCATAACATCCAGAAGTCGGTCAATCAGCGCATCTTCACTCTCGTGATTTTGCACATGCGCCGCAATCGCCTCTTCAACCCCCTTCTCCCCCGCGACAACCTTCTCCCAGGACCGATCGTCGAAACTTGTATTACTCAACCCAACAGTCTGTCCGCGCTGATCCGCGACCCAGTTTGCATGCTTCATGCCAGATCCACGGTTCGACAGGATAGCCAGTGGCTCCATGACGTTTCCGCAGACGAGATTGAACCCGCCGATGGGCTTCCTGACCCCGTCGTGGGTGTATTGCGCGACAAAGTCGTCGGTGGTCTGTGTGCTATCGGGAGGGAGTGTGAGCCAGCTGTTGACGACTTCGCCGCGACTGCAGTTGCCGATGGCTTTCTCGCGACTGTCTTCGTGGAAGTTGGTTAGGATGGCGATTCGGCCTTGCTTGGTGATTCCGAGCCAGGTGCCGTGTACGGCGCGAGCCATGTCGCGGCTCCGAGGACGTGGGAATGTGGTGTTGGCCACCAGTTTGCGCGGGACGTCGGTCGATGGAAGAATTCCTGGAGCTGATGTTAGGGTAGTGAATGGAAATGGGAGACGAGAATACGTACATCGCGGTTGTTGCAGATGATGAGGCGGTAGTCGGGATGAGCTGTAGATAAAAGTGCGATACACATGTTGTATGGATTGTATGAATGGATTGTATGAGGGCTAGAGATAAGGTCTAGTAGGTATGGGTGACAAACGAATTGGTCTTTATATGGGCTTGAAGCTGCGGAGTAAATCGGGTTCACCAAAAGCGGAGGCGATTGAAGATGTGGTGGACCGTGGATGACAGCATGGATTAGTTGCTCGAGCCAATCGGTGGCTATCAGATGATTCGAGATTCAGGTGGGACGTTTATCCAGATTTGCCATCCAGGGCTCGGCATCTCGTGAATCATATCAATTTCCTGCCCAATTCTACAGATTACTTCCAGCCGCCCACCCCGTTCCTTAAACCACCCGCCCAATCTGCAAGGATATCACGATTCTACATGAACTTCTGGGGGGTGACTACTGATTTCCATCTTCATCCTGGTCACTCCTCCGCCACCTTCAACCCGACGGCTCTCATCCCTTGATCACCGAAGCTTCCTCGATCAACCGATTATGCCATGAAGTCAGTTCCGGAAATCTCTCAAGATCCAGTCCCATCGACCCCGCCGCAGCCACATACGGAAGTGCGCAAAGTCCGCAATAGTACTACATAATGAAGGTTCAGCCTCGTGCAAAATGCGGGGGTGGTGAGAGTCGAGGAGGTCCAACAGCACATACCACTTGTTACCGACGATATACCGACTCCCCGTCTTCTGCAGGTGCTGCTCCAAATTGAGATACAGGCTCAAGGCCTTTCGCGTGAATGCGATCCCATCTTGCGCCTCTAGGTTGATTCGCGCCGGTGACGCTTCTCGATCTTGATTGTGATGTGGTAAGACCAACGCCAGCCAGTGGTTCATTTCGGAGTCTTGCGGGGAGCCTTTGGGGTAGGTGACTACGTGGTGCTCATCGTATCGCGTTATAAGGTACGCGAGAATGGCATGGGTGTCGCACAAGGAGACATGCTCGCCGTCGCTTTGGAAATTGGTCAGAAGTGGGAGGCTGCGCACGCCCGGAGGGAGGACCTGATGGTCGGGGACGTCGCCTGGTTTCGCGACGAGACGAAGACGGTAGGGGAGCCTGCGAGGGGTGGGTTAGCTAGGGAACGGTCGGTATAAGCAAGTGCTGTAACCCCCAAGTAGAACTACGCACTTCAGCTGCTCGAGCAAAATGACGATTGTCGCGCTTTCTCGCGAGCCCTTGGCGGCGTAGAGGGCGATCTGCCCCCGTTGCTCCTCAAAGACGTTCATCTGGACGCGAGGGACAGAGCAGACATCAATGACGAGGGCCGATGTTCCTGAATTCTCACGCGTGTGTACGGGGAATTTTAAGGCTGGATCGCACCAGGCACATGGGGGTGTCCTGCGCGGTCGTTGGCGGAGCCGTTTGGGTTGGGGTAAAGTCAATGACACGCTGATGACGCAATGGCACAGAGGCCCCAACTTCTACCCTTCGCCGAACACAAACATAGCGCACAGCATTGTGCTTCGAGTATCTGGTGCCTGGGCCGCAGGAGGCTACGAAACCCGTCCAGGCTCGCGGGGCATCATGCCATTCCGTCGGCCGGAATCTACCCATGCCGGTGGCGCTGCCCAGACAGTCTGCTGGTAGACCGCGTGTCAGACATATTCCTTCGGTGCGACGATGCGACGACAATGGGAAAAATCGGTGGCTTACTGGTTATAAACAGAACAGGGAAAAAATTGGCGACTTTCGGCCGTATTCATCTATTTGGATGCCTGTCATGCTACATAAGTCTCCCTGACCACCGATCTATTCCGAGCACGATAGGTCTGTTCGAGCACCAGCCCCAGGCTTCTACGAATATGAGCACTAGGGATCACGAGTGATATGATCAACCCATCGGGTCAGTCGCGTGTGTGGAAAGAACCCTTTCATGTCTAGTTTCAAGATAGGGCCCAGGACCCTTAGGCTGGTATAGCGCCTGCCCACCACGCACTGTTGTGGTCCAGGCAAAACTACACGACTACAGTGTATAACACCCAAATAATGGGAGTTGATCCTGCCACACCCATTCTACCAATCATAGGGAGTTTAGCAGGGATTTTGATCATATCAGTGCGCAGTTCTATGGGCAGTTTCGAAGGTATCAATCGCGTGCTTTTTAAAGACAGGGAATCCATAGTTCTATAAGCAAGATTGATAACCATGCCTATTAGGAACCGTGGGTGTAGCAGGATCAACTCCCTAAAGGATTACGAGGTTTGCGATAAACAGATAATTACCAGGTGCTTGGAATAAATTCCAACTGCATCCCGGCACCATACTTCGGCATAATTTTTGATTCGCCCGTTTGTTATTGCTGTCCATCGTAACAGGATCACAAGCACAATGGACAGATCTCTGAGCATCCACAATTGTTTATCGTGGCGAAGGTGTGGAAAGGACTCTGACCATCCTGACTCGACCACTATCCCATGACACTGTGTCCAATCAAAGGTAATGGCCTGGCTATTGTGATGAGCCCTGTAAGTGCCCAAGAATTGGTCAAAGGCTAAGACAATGTAAGTCATTAGTACAGCAACGTGTCCTCTTCAGTTATGAGGTCGTTGTATCGCCATTTGACAATGAAGATGTTTATCGACCACTGGTGGATGTGGTGTAGACTAATAGGCATAAGTTTTCAGCGCAGAATTCCGGTTACTAAGTTATAATTGATACCATTATATAAGTACAGATATTAGCCAAATAGTTAGTAAAGTAGATTTTATACCTTATACAGTATTGTTTAGTCTTACTATAGCTATCTAAGGATTATAAATCAGGCTTCTGTTATATAGTTTCATATTCTCGGATATCAACTCAGAATAGGTAGAGATGTAGGATAGCTGATAAATAATCTCTTTGAAGAGGCTTCGCGCAGCAGGTCCCGGGGATAAACATTAGAAGGAGACTCATGGCGGAGTTGAAACAGATATGCTAAAGATAAAGACCAGTTTCCAGCAGTGAGAGTAGTGAAAGTAGGAAAGTAGGGAAAGTAGGGAAAGTAGGGAAAGTAGGGAAAGTAGGGAAAGTAGGGAAAGTAGGGAAAGTAGGGAAAGTAGGGAAAGTAGGGAAAGTATATTCATTATGTTTAAAAGCGACGTCAGAAGAGGTCGACGATGAAGATATGGCAGTACAAGTAATAAAGAAGTGAAGTGCGTGTGACCAATGAATGTATCTACACTAGCGTGGCAGGAGCGAGGCGGGTTTGGCAGGATCAACTCCCATTTTTTGGGTCTATACACTGTGACTAGCAGATAAAGTCGAATTGTTGGCTTAGGATCTTGGGAGTCTCAATGAATGCCTTATTCAATAGGCCAATACAAGATCTTTTACACAAAGTTACAGAGATGTCTTGGGCTTTGAGTGACGTCGTTTTCCCGACGAGATACCTGCAACCACGTCAGGCCATTCTTTACGGGCAGTACCGGGGTGCGATGTCAACGCTCGGGAGATCTACCCACGCGTGGTCCGCAGCGAGCCCCTCATCGCTAATCCGACGTCTACCCCAGTACTCTCCATGTTTTTTTAGGTTGTAGCGGGTCGGGTCCGATCGAAAGGTTCAACGAAACTTCTACATCACCACATCTCAATTTTCCCTCAGATTGGATGGAAAAGCTGCAGTGACTCGGTACGTGATCATTGTTGGATACACATGGCGTACCTACGGCAGGGTATTCCTTCGGCCGACCAAGTGCAGAGTCGGACCCGGCCGGCGGTATCACAAACGACGCCTATGTCGTCACTGCGGCAGGGATGGGAGATAGAGAACTCCGCGCCAGATGGCATGCTCAAGACTGTTTATATAAGCCAAGTCAGAATGGGGAGCTTCCGACCTCTTTACATCTTCAGACAGCACACAGCATGACCAGCATTGAACATGACGAATGCGCCTTTTGAGTCAACGTGGACGTTACCCACAGAGCCTTACGAGTTTACAATGGATAGTCTGTTCGATCGGACGATTGTCAGACGATGTTTCCGGCTGATATCTATGCGCCCGCAATTGATCTCGGCTTGCTGGTAGGTATCGTCACGGCCAATTGATAGTGACAATATCTAATCGCCTTACCTCAGAACAACGACTTCAACTGGACGCTCGATCCTCAACTCTCCAGTCCGCGGGACTCTTCAGAGCCCCTGGAATCAACCCCATATGCGGGGTCTTCGCCACAAACCTTCCTCGACGGTCTCAAACCTGGATCGACCCGCACGGAAGACACGCCCGCGACCCAAGATATTCCGCTCTTTTCCCCCCTCTCGCGACCACGGTCAGCCCCCTCCACGCAATCAAAACCCACCTCCCCCAGCGAGTCCCCTGTTGAGTCCCCACGGAGCGTGCCTGGACGGGGGCAAAAGCCCTCCTCCCGACGGGCGGCACATAATCGCATCGAGAAGCGGTACCGGGAGAACCTGAGCAACAACTTTGCGGCGCTACACCACGCCCTTCAGCCGTACTATGACGGCATCAATCACTTCCATGTCACCCGCGGAAGCAGGCGTCGCGGAAGATGGAGATCCTGGCCGATGCGGTGCACTACATCGGGGAGCTGCAGAATGAGACGGTCATGCTACGGCGGAAGATGCAGAGTCTACGCCAGACGTTGTTGCCGGATGGGATATGGCGGTATACGCTGAGTGAATGAGGTGTGATGTATAACAGACTGTAATTAATCATGAAGCATATGAAGAACAAAATTTAAAGGCGAACAAAAGGAATCAAAGGAAAAGGAAAAGAAGGCCCCGAGCTTAATCACTCGCCCGCCAATCAGCAGCCCGATCCATGACTTCACGACTGCCGCGGCGGGGCCCTGATTGGCGCTACACGGCAAAAAACGTGCCTGGGGACCCCTGTCAGTTCCATCGCCAAACCGAGTGCAAAGCTTCGGCCGAAATCTTTTTCCTGTGCAACATACAATGCTGAAGGCTCCTTTTTCCCCTCCGCCCTGACTACCTCCCCTACACCTGCCTGCAACCTATCTCTCCCGTCCCTTCTCCGCGCGGTGGTCACGCTAAACACGCGAGCTAGCCGACCCCGCCATGTCCCGCCAAATTCTTGTAGTCGGCGCGGGCATTGCCGGCCTCGCCTGCTCCATATCCATCTCCAAGGAACTACAGAAGCAGGGAGTCGATGCGCAGATCTCTGTCTTCGAAGGCGCTCCAGAAGCGACCAAGAACACCACCGGCGGCGCCATCAGTCTCACCCCGCGGCGCAGCAATGTCTCGAGGACCTGGGTGTGCTCACAGCCCTGGACCAGATGGGCAGTGAAGCCGGCATCGAAGTCGACGCAATTGACCTCATTTCGCTTCGCTCGGGCACGTCGCTCGGTCCTCTCCGCTTCACCGATGAACGAGGCCATGGGTACGGCGGCCACAAGGGCCGTCGGGTGTTGCGCCGCGCCCTGTCACAGGCGATGTTGAGCGTCGCACGCAGCCAGCCGAACATCACCGTGCACTACGACAAGAAGCTCGTCGGCGGGGTGACGACCGATGATGCGGTCACCTTGCGCTTTGAAGACGGCACCACCGCCACAGGTGACTTGGTGTTGGGCTGCGATGGCGTGCACTCGGCTACCCGGACGCAGATGGTCGACCCGGGAACAAGTCGCGGTATACGGGCATCTCATTCATCCAGAGCATGTGTGATGCGCGGGAGATAAAGGCTGAGATTCCTTTTGCGCAGACCGCGGTGCATCTCGCCCGGAACAGCTCGTTCCTGACTAGCTTCTGCGATCGTAGTCGGGAATCCCTCTTCCTCGCGGCGATCATCCGCGTCAACGAACACCTTGTGAACCGCTATCAGACGCCGTCGACATCACCATTTACCACGTCGGAAACGAACTCGAACGCCACCCCGGAAGACTCCATGACCAAGTCAATCCGGTATCTCGTGCGCACGCACTTCGGACAAACACCCCTCACATACGTGCGCGAGCTCATCGACACAACCCAAGACTGGGTGTTATACCCGGTCTATCAAGTGCGACAGACCGGGAAATGGCACACAAATCGGGTTCTCCTCCCGGCGACGCAGCCCACGCAGTAAGTCACCTTCACCCCTTCCTTCACCCACAGAAAGCCCAAAACTGAAAACCCAGATGCCCCCGCGCGACGAATCTGCCGCCTACGCCATCGAAGACGCCATTCTCTTCTCCCAACTTCTATCCAAGCACCCAAAAGAGCCCCCTACCACCATCTTCACCGAATATGAGGCCCTCCGCAGACCAACGATCGACCGAGCCTTCGACGCATCCAGCAGACTCTGGCAGAGCGACTTTGACCGTGGTTTGTTCCCCGGCCAGATGCGCGATCTCATGGAACCGGTGTATCCGCCTACAGATGTTCAGCTCAGTGGTGGCCCGACGGGTCCGGCGGATGGTCACGGGGGTGCCGGTGCCGACGCATAGGAGTTTCTCGGATTTGTCGGTGTATTCGCTGACTAGAGAGGTGGATCATGCGAAGTGGGAGGATGGGAGGATAGAAGGGGGGGCTGGATGATTCTCGAAGATGAATGGGACGAGTGGAGGATTGCAGTTCTTATTTCTTTCCAATTTTTCGGCCTGGTGCTGAAGTCTAAGATACCAAATTGTCTTACCCACAGATAGAACATAGGAATGAGGATGTTTGTCTTGTCTTTGCCATTGGGCGGAGAGTGCTGTATTTGGTCTTCTAGACTTCTCCACCTTTGTTTTCCAACCGACCTCAGTAGCCATGCATTAAGTACCTAGTATACGAAAGGAATATTACCCCACATAACAGTCTACCCGACAGAAAATCCCCAGCAAAGATCTTACCACTTATCACTCACTTGTCACTCGTCCTTGATCAATCCCCTGTTGACTAACTCACCACGAAGCGTCTTCAAATGCACAAACATGTCCTCATCCACCAGCTTAAAATCCCTATATAATTCTCTATACCCATCGCGCAACCTTTCCTCCGCACTACCAGTCTCATCAGCATACTCCAACACATAAGTCAACATTGCCATCCAATAAGTCTGACGCAGACTCCCATATTCCCGACAAAGTAGAAAAATAACTGCTTCGCAATAACGCACAGCGCTCGGGACTCGGACTGTAGAAAGATACGGAGGGAACCGCCCTCGACCGCGGCCGAGACGTGCAGCTGGAAGCTGCGTGTCGGACGCCGATAGGATATCCGAATTGGTGGTAGCAATGTCCAAGTCCGGGAAATCCAAAAGCATGTCAGACTTCCCATATAGCGAGATTACAGGATCATCATTGAGATGCACATGTGAAGTAGTCGCTAGACCTTGGACTGCGTCTGAACGTAGACATTCTGAGCCTTGTGTGCAGGGCAAGAAGCCGGCCTTTAGTAAAGCAGAGAGACCAAGTTCAATAAGCTTATCAGGCACGACAAAGGAGGCGTCTTGACCTGGAATCAGAGTATACCCAAGCAATCATGGGAGAGTTGTACTGACGTCAACGATGGTGGGGACTCCATAGATGGTCAGCAGGTAGTTGCCCCAGAGTAGATTTGGGATGTTATGAGCATCAAAAGGGAGGATATGGATCCGACAAGGTCGTTTTCCAGACATTGGCCATCGAAACGGAAAGAAGTCATTGGAGCTTCTTTCAGGTGTAAGTTGTTGATCGGCGCAAGTGAACCAAAGCGGGGTGCAGATACTGGGTCTACTGTACGATCAGGCGATGAACTGCATTTGTTCCTGTTCCTCGCAACTCCTAGGTAGCCTCATACAGGACTACACCTATCTCTATACAGAGTACATGCTTCTTTCTCTCGCCAAGTCGAAGGCTTTCCTTTCCGTTTAGTGCTCACCTTTGGCCGCTGACTGCTCACCGAGTCACATTTGGCGCCACCCAAAACCCTTGAAGGGCAGAAAGGCTCGTCGGTTCTACGATGACTGGCCCTCCCGGAGTTACGGACAGCCTAAGGTATGCTCTTGTATTTTTGAGGAACGTGTTGGCACCTTACCTGGAGTTAAAGGTTTTTATGTCCGAGTATACTTCTCTCTCAATCTGACGGGAAAGAAAATCCCTGCCCATAAGAAGATTTGAGACTTAGGCACACCTGGCATACAATAGAGAGATGGTGTATTTCCGTCATGACGGGAGATAATCTGGTCGACGTCTATCATATTGTACAAATGGTCTTCAGAACGTAGATAGAGGTACCTCAGTTTATACGCCGGAGGCAGCCGCATGCAGGCAGCTCTAGCACCGAAGAAGTTGAAAAGTATCTCAGCTTCAGATCACAACTAGCCGGGGACAAGGATGTAAGAAATGAACATTACCTGCCAAACCCACGGACGTCCTTTGTTTGCTATCTCGCAGGGGGGCCAGCTTCTGCCTAATCGGAGATAAGCTCAGCACTGCGTACTATATATGTACATACTCCTCCCCCCAAGGACCTGTTCAAGGCTCCTCGCCCACCGTCGCATAACATATCAACATGTCTCCGCCTTCCCTCCCTTTCGCACTCCCCTCTTCCCTGAACGGAAAAACCTACCTAGTTACAGGCGCCAACACTGGAATCGGCCTGTCCACCGCCCAAGCACTTTCCACCCGCGGCGCCCGCGTGTACATCGGCTCACGCTCACTGGCAAAAGCCAACACCGCAATCGAGACAATCCGCGTCGAAACCCCAGACGCCGATCTGCATATCCTGCAAATGGACCTCCTCGACCTGTCGTCCGTTGTGGCGGCAGCAAAGGAACTCACATCCAAAGAAACCAGATTACACGGCGTGGTGAACAACGCAGGAATCATGGCGACGCCGTTTGCTCGAAGTCCCGCCGACGGCTTCGAGACGCAGTGGCAGACGAATTACGTGTCGCAATGGTTGCTCACCTGGCATTTGCTCGAGACGCTCGTGACCACAGCCAGGGAGGAAGGGTCGCGGGGAGTGTACGGATCGTGAACGTCACGAGCAACGGACATACATTCGCGCCTAAGATGGGGATCGACTTTGACGACCTGAGTTTGGAGAAGAGCGGGGGGGTCTGGTCGCGGTATGGGCAGAGTAAGCTGGCTAATATCTTGCATGCGAAGCAGCTCGATAGACTGTATGGGGCGACTCGGGGCGAGGATACGGAGACGGCAGCGCCGGCCATCTGGACCGCGGCGGTGCATCCGGGGTACATTGATACGAATCTCAATAAGCAGACGGCGCTGCCGGGGTGTGTGTATACGGTGCTGAAGACTCTGGGAGTGTACTCGTCGCCGAGGGAGGGGGCATATAACTCGGTGTTTGCGGTTGCGTCGCCTGATTTCCAGACGGGGATAGTGGGCAGTATTTTGTGCCGGGGCAGAAGAGGGAGAAGCCGAGTCAGGCCGCGCAGGATATGGTGCTGGCGGAGAAACTGTGGGAGTGGACGAAGGGGGAATTGGGGGAGGAAGTTGCTGGAGTGAACTGTGTTTCTGTCTGATTGTCACATTGCAAGTGATGTCTGGTATATAGTATATTAGTAGGATACTGCGAACTCTACCTTTAAGAAGTTGAACTACTTGTAATTTTGTAAAGATGCACTTGGTCTATGGTATGATGATGCTGTATGTACAGCTTAGAGATGAGTATATCGAATCCGTGGACTCGCTGCAGCTTAATGAGGTCCCCGGTGAAGCCCTTTACTAATGCTCCCCGATCAGATGGAGATAAAGGTTCCAACCTAGTCGAAAGGACATCGGTCTCAAGGAGACTTGTTGCGGCGATTTCATCAATAGAAAGTTGCTGCTAAACCCGTCTATCGACTCCTGATGGGATGGCATGAGCTATGAACCGCAAGATCATCTTTCGCTAGATAGTCTACAGTCGTCCTGAACATCACGTACATCGATGGATATAGGTACATATGTATCATGGATCTAGACTGCTACCACGCATGCGAACACTTTCAACCAGATTTCCTCGTCAGCTCTGTTGCCACACCTTGCGAACGTAAGGACCTGATCACGGAATGCATAAGTATCCGCCGAGAGATGCTTATGTATGTCGGTAGATATTTCATCAACAACGTCTGGCCAACGGATTGACCGCTCGATGAATCAAGCAACATAAAATGGCAGGGCAAGGGCAAGGGGAGATCGTATTTGCGATCGTGGTCGTCATCGTCCCTTGCATTCGACGAGATCTGACGCGTTCTAATCATCTTGTACAACGTTTACTCCCTATTTACCTACCGACATGCATCATCCATACAGCCTCGAACCAGGCGCATACCTACAGTAGTAGATCTACCCATACCCCATATGTACTCTGTAGGTAAGGTAGCTAGGTAAACAGATATTCGCCACAACAAAACGATCGAAACACGCACGATTCACAAGCCCCGAGATCCACCGATCCTCAATCAAGATTCCTCCCCAAAGTTAGATTAAGGGGAACATCGCTTATTGAAACTCGACAGATCACATTACCTGCACCACGCACCCGCCCCCCATAAACAAACCATCCTATCACCACGCAAACCATACCACACATACCATGTTTATAATACGATTGTCGTTCCAGTCGATTGGATTGGATCAGCTGATCTCACTGACTCTCCTTCTCCTACATACCTACGTACTCCTACGGAGTATGTTATGTTGATGTTGTGCTTCACATGATTCACTCCCCTACCTACTTACCTAGCTTGTACGACTCTGGTGAAACGAAGGTTGTCCCGTGCCCTTGGGAGAATGTAGGGAGGGAGGCAGATCTCCCAGGTTTTGGGTAAGCAATGCGGGAGGAAAAAGGTTGTGGGCAGGGGAGATCATCCCTTCTTGGTCTTGCTTGCGTCTTTGTTTGGTTCGGGGGTGTTGTACCTGGAAGTTGTGTACTGTAGTACCCGGTCCAGGGTCTTTTTTTATTCCTTTCTTTCTTTATTTCGTTCTTACTCTGTTCTCTTGTCGTGGTTGGTTCGGTGTTCCTATGTGCCGTGGCCCGATACACATGTTGGATGTAGGCATTCGTAGGCGAGTACTTGAAAGACACAGGGAAGGACAGGCAAACAAACATGATCCATCATCGCAACACATATTCTATGCTACTCCGTAGAAGACCGCGAACAGAAACCAAATCTAGACTCCACTCCCTCCCTCCACAACAAAAGCAACCCCAATCTGTACGTCATTCCACCACGATCGCGCCGATGACCCTCCAGCAATGGGTAGATCGTGCGGGAGCAAACCTTGCCAGGATTCTGCCCTCCCTCGATTCGGCGACCACTGCATGTCAATAATACGCCGTCGTCTTTGTCTGCCCGTCCACGGGTATGGTTTGTTACGGGTCGTACGAACCAGCGGCCGCTGGCGTGGCCGGGAGGACATCCCCCGGTGCCGGCGGCCGACCCATGGGCCTATCAGGGGCAGCAATTGGGCGGGACGGACAGGAGTGGTCCCCGAAGGATGCGCCAAGAGGGTCCTGTACAGATGGATACGAAGATGGAGAGGGATTATTGTTCCGGTATTGTCCTACCTTGCCTTAAGGTCCTCCCGTTGGGCAGCTGTCTCAAGCTCCGTATCATATGGTGGACTCATGGAGTGACTGTTATGGAGTAGGTAGACCCGAGTTGCAAGTCAATATGCGATTCAATCCTTTTGAAGTATATACGCTTGGCAGATTCAAGATAGCTCGTCAAGGATGCAGACATGTCGCACCAAAAAAGGAATGATAGCTGGAAAATAGACAAAAATGCAGGAAACGCCGCCATGCCAACGCCATGCTCTCTGATCGGATTCGATCAAACCATGTATGTAGATATGCCGCACAGATTCATCGGAGCAACGGGCTCAAAATGACCACCCAAAGAGTTCAGTAGAAGAATCGTGGCATACCAATGTGGTCAATAGTGAAGAAAGGGAAACAATAAAGGAAGATGTATGAAAAGATAATGAATGGAGTGGTCTGGTATCGTCGCTTGCATATGAATGAAAACCACAAAAGGAACCCTTTACAAGAGAGCTTCATTGTAATCAGGAAAATAACACTTCACAAAAGGTAATGTCGTGGATATCAACCGTAGGCTCTCCGCCGGTTGGCGCGGAATGCCGTGAGGTCGAGGGACTCAACTGACTCCGCGTCGTCATCCACCTCGATCGCACCGTCATGCGACGTGGTCGGAGGGCGGTTATCCGGTTTGGTTTTTTCGTCGGTTCGGCTTCGATCGTCGTTTCGTCGTCCTCGTCCTCTGGCTCCTCTTGTCGCTCGGCCTTGAGACGTTGCACTTCCCGATTCGCGAGATCCAGCAAGACCTTCAACTTCTCCTCCACGCTGTTTCAACTCCGACGCACAGTCACCCATCGCAGGAAATGATATGCAGCCGTCTCACACAGGCTGTGGGTCAGCTCAAGATGCTTGTCGGCGAGGTCGAAGGCCGAGTCCTT